>JAXBDA010000447.1:0-85815 GCA_036023075.1 Gaultheria prostrata | reverse complement strand
CTAAATTAATTAATAAGGGCATAATGGTCCCATAATCCATTTACAGGATGGAATCATAAAGATTCAAAACGCATAGGATGGAATCATAATGGTAATATTGGTTTAGGATGGCTAATTAAAATTCTCTAAATTATTTATGTTTTCATCCTAAAATTCTTTTCCTATAGGCTCAGTTTGGATGGCAGCAATCTCAAGAGGGAATGAGAATGTGATGCCTTCTTTTCATGATTCCAATGTTTGGCACAGACAGGAACATGAATGTGATTATGCTTGTCTGATTCCGGCGTTTGAAACAGTCAGGAATAGGAATGTGATTCCTGATGATACATTCAACCAGGAATCACATTCCCAAACTAAGTGGGAATCTGATTCCTCCCTTACCCCATGAGAATCTCAGATTCCAGACTCATTATTTAAGAAAAGGAAATGTTGACTTTAATAACTTTCTAAAACAATTGTTTCCCACGTAAGATTACTGAATTAATCCAAACACCGAAATGAAATTACTCCAGGTATCAAATTCCTAGGAATTAATTCCCAGCTATTATATTCCTATTCTCACCCAAGAAAATTCTCAGGAATTTGATTCCCAGTAATCAGATTCCTATTCCCACTCAAGATTTCGGTCATCCAAACACTACCATAGGGTAAAGATTTTGGGGATGAAAACATAAATGATTTTTGTCATAATTCTTTATGTTTTCATCCAAAAATTATTGATCCAGCAATCATGGTTAAAATTTTTGAGAGAGCCGGCTGCACGAGCCAAATTCATAAGGGGAAGATAAATAAAAGTGAATATGGTTCATTGTTTTACCACTTTGGTAAAAAAAAAATGATAAATTAATCAACCATATTCACATGTTCTATGAGGCTCCGTTCATTTGCCAAGATTGTTACGCGAGAAAGTTAATCCCGAGAAAAGTGAAATGAAGTGAAGTAAAGGAAAGGAAAATTTACTTTCCTTTGAGTGTTCACTTGACAAAGGATTTTTCCAGGAAAACCAAAATTTGTTTGATCATTTGGCAAGAAAGGAAAATAGTGGGAATGTTGTTTTTGCACTACTAACTATGGACAAAAATTAATTTTTGAGCTAAGTAATCACCAAAACAGCCACTAGAAATAGAACTTTAAGTTTGTAATCAATCACCACATTCACTACAAAAACTAAGATAACTAAAATCAATCTCAAATTCCAACTACTTAAATGGTGAATTACTCGATCCATACAAATGAAACTAATTAAACTGGAGCATAGAACTAAAACTAAAATAAAACAAGTACGTTGAAAAAACATATTATCTAAGCTGATGATTAAAAAAATACCATATAGGCTACCCCACAACAAATTTCTCACAAGGCACCATAGTAGTCGAAATTGTTGGTTGCATAAAAAAATCGAGATGAGATTGAAGACTTACCTTGCCAATAGGGTTACAGTAGAAAACAGTGGAGAGAGAAGTAGTGGAGACAGAAACTAAAGCTGAAACTCGGATATAAAAAGGAGATGGGAAAAAAAGGCGCCAGAAAAAAGGTTGATTTGGCGCCAGAAAAGTAGTTTTGGCGGGGGGGAAAACTTCCCGCAATGGATAATTCCTACCTTTTGGCAGGATGCATTTTGAGGGAAAGTGTATCCTAGTAGGAAAATTATTTTTATGGGTCCCACTATTTTCCTGGTAACTGAACACCTCAAAAGTTATGGGAAAATTGGTTTTCCCATCCTTTCCCATCAACTGAACGAGGCCTAACACTGTCTTTGGATTGTGAGTTTTCGAGAGAAAAGAAAGGGGATGGAGAGAGAGCCGATTCTTTCCCACGTTTGGTTGCTTAGTTAGGTGGGAGAGAGTGGGAGACGGAGGGAGAGTGGAACCCCTTCAAAGGCAGATTTCGTTTCTCACCAACATTGGCGCGATTGCGTGAGAAAGAGGAGCCGTCGTCTCTTCCGGCGGTCGTGCAGTCTACCTCCTCGTCGGATCGTCGTCGAACTTATACCATTGTCTTCGTCTCGTCAAGGTGAACCAGATTTGGTATCAAAACTAAGTTTTGAAATCGCCGGAGAATTGCCGGAGATAGTTAGGTCACCGGAATACGAGGGAGAGAGTTGACTTTCTCACGCTTGTTTGGATGAGAGGTGAGAAACTACTCCCCTTTCTTTTCCTTTCTCCTCATTAAGGTGAACCGGTCACCTCTCTTTTCTTTTCTCACGCCGGCAGCCAAAGGAGCTGTAAAGGGGCCGCTTGGTACCATGTCTGCTTGACTCGTGATACTTGCTCGGCACTTAAAAGTTGGCCACACAATACGTGCTCGTTGATTGGCTGTGGGGTACCACGTCACGTTATCCGCTCGGCACCTAAATATTTTCCCGATATAGGGTTTCTACTTTTAAAAGAGAAGTAAGGCTCAATTTGGATGACAGCAATTCGAGGGATGGGAATGTGATCCTTTTTTTTATGATTACAATGTTTGGAACAGATAGGAACAAGAATGTGATTCCATGCTTTTCTGATTCCCAAACTGAGTGAGAATTTGATTCCTTTCTTACCCCATGGGAATCTCAGATTTCAGGCTCATTCATTAAGAAAAAGGAAACGTTGACTTTAATAACTTTCCAAAATAATTGTTTTCCGTGTAAGATTACTGAATTAATCCAAACACCGAAATGAATTACTCTAGTAATCAGATTCCTATTACTACTCAAGATTCCGATCATCCAAACACATCCTAAAGATAAAATTGGGTTTCCAACTTGGAAGTCACCTTGGCTAAAAGCTGCTAGCTTGGTTGAAAATGGGAAACCACCCATAGTACACACTTTGAGAGATGGCACGATATACATCTACACAAATAAATATTCAATTTCTTAAAGAAAATAGTATTTACGGACCGGGTGCAAACACCCCATTTGCGGACGCGCAGATCTCGACTGTGCATTTTGAAATCCAATGGCTCGGATCAATGATCTTTCTCTCTCTCCTCATTAAAAGCATTTCAGATCAAAAAACAAAAACAAAATCCGAGCACTGAATCCAAGCCGTTGTATCTTCGAATGAATGGTCGAGATCCGCGCATCTGCAAACGGGGTGTTTGCACTCGGTCCATTAAAAAGTTGTTCTTCTCTTTCTTAAAATCCCAAATCGAACCAAACTAATTATCTCCTTGAGATTTTCGGTGCCCTAAGCAAAAATTAATAATGTTGCCTCTAAGTAATTTCTATATATATTAGTTGTTCCATATGAAGCACAATAAGACTCTTTGGTTTGTTGCTCAAAATAGAGAGTTGTATCTAAAGGTCGCGAGTTCGAGTCCTTGGACTAACAACCTGAAAGCACAATAAGACTCTGTAGTTTGTTGCTCGAAATAGAGATTTGTATCTAAACGTCGCGAGTTCGAGTGGTTGGACTAACAATCTGAAGGAACTTTCGACATAAATAATATTTATTATGATTTCAGATTTGGGGACCTTTTATTGCGACGAAAACTGGAGCGCCTTGTCGGCCTATGCCCAGGGCAGCCCCGAAAACATCAACCACCGTTTTGGTCCAGTTTTTTAACAACCACCGCTGGTCAAGAAAACATTATCGGGGGGGGGGGGGAGAGAGAGAGAGAGAGATTACGAGCTGGTGCCTCCTCGGACTTTGGCGATCGAGTAGTACGGGTCTTGGCCGGGTTTTCTTTTAGTATTTGCTCAGAAACAGAGGTTTGGCGCTTAAAAACAGGGTTAGATATCAGCTCCTTCTCACACCCATTGGGTCCATATCTCACAATTTCAAACACCGAGTTCGAGTTGGATATAAGCTTGAAAACTAAGAAATCCCCAGCTTGTAATCCGCAATCCTCCACAAACTTTCTCCAACCGCAGCGCGTAAAGCTGTAGTGGTTCTTCTCCCCCGTTTGAGTAACTTTCACAGTCCACGAATTCGAATCGTTTTGGGCTTTAATCACTGCCTCTGCTGGTAGTTGTCCTTCCAAATGGCTCATGACAAAAGCTGGAGGTATCCGCTGCAAGAAATAATAGTATTCAAATTGCTCATGACAAAAGATGTATGGAAAAAAGAGACGAACATTTTGTTTGATCATTTCGTAGTCTCATTTGAGAGAGAGAGAGAGAGAGCGCTCACAAGTTTGTCTGCAAATTCATCACCAATCAAGATTTTGAAGAAGGAAGGGAAATGTTTTGGCTGCCTCCCCATTTTGGACTCCTCTATAAATTTGGGAATTAAAATGTAATTTGGTAGATGCACATGCATGTATATACTATATCCATATATCTAGTACGTTCTCAGCAAGGGATTGGGATATTGGTGTTGTCCCTTAAAGAACAATATGCATGTTGATTCCATCCGAATTGTCCATATTCGGCGATCAACGGTCCAGATCTATTTGAATCTAAACAGATCTGTACCGTCCATTACCGAACTGATCTGGGCCGTTAATCGCTGAATACGGACGACTCGGATGAAGTTAGCATGCATATTGTCCCTCAAGGGACAGCACGCCCCGGTTCCCTCTGCAAGCTTCTTTTGGTAAAGAAAAGAGGGAAATGATTGTATGAGCCGTCATTTGCTTGTCACAGAAAGATTTGCTTGTCACAGAAAGAATGATGGACATGTCTATTCCAAAAAGATTGTGTACCCTCATTAAAAAGAAACAACGTTATCTAATCTCATTATTATCAAGAAATTTATTAAGGGTTTTGTTAATGTATGTTCAATGAACACATAATAAACACACAAACAAATAAGAAAAATACATATTCCAATATAGGAGTATTTTTTTATACTTTTCAATACACTTTCACATATTCATATACACTTTCACACTTTTCAATACACTTTTTCAATCTTAATATGTGCACATTAGCATTTTTCATTAATCCTGTGGACCTCACCACAAAATAACTTCATTATTATTAAAAAAAAAAATATTTCATCCGTTCCTAATTAAGTTTCAAGTACGAAAAGTAGTACCATGTTTCAAATCAAAAAATTAAGTGCTTCCATGTATCATTTTTTGAATTTTTTCGCACCGATTTAAAGTACACGATGAATACTTTAATTCGGTGCGAAAAAATTCGAAAATAATACACGGAAGCACTTTTTTTATTTGAAAAATGCAAGAGAGAGAGTATGAAACATTTATTTAGGAACGGAGATAGTATATTGATTCCGCAAATCTGCACAATTTACAGAAAATAAAGTGAGGTGTAACATTAACTTTCTTTAAATAATAGTGAACAAAATTGAACTCTGTCTGTTCTGATGCACCAGCTATATCTCTATCCTCCTTAGAGCAACCCCAACAATGAGTTGGTAAATTAGGCAGTGTACAGTGCATATATCTATTATAACTTGACACTTTTTCTATCAACACTTCAACACCACTCCCTATTACCCTCCCTATTTTTAATAAAATATAATAAATGGGGGAAAAGTAAGAGAGAGAGAATAAAAAAACAAAAAAAAAACAGCCAGTTTAAAGAGGGGGAGGAGAGAGAAAGAATAAAAAAATGGGTAGGGAGTGAATAGTGCCTTCCTAAATGAGGGGGATTTTAGGGAGGTACTATTCATGTTTGTATTTTAGGGAGGGATTTAGGGAGTCTCTTGTAGCCTAACTTTGGAGTTTGGCTCCCTAAAATAGGGATGAGAGCCAATTTAAGGAGTTTGTTGGGCTTGCTCTTACCCCCACAAAGACTCGTGATTTGGCACCACATTGAGAAGAACATCCTTGGAAAAAATCAATTTGATTGAATATTGATAAACCTATGAACAATTCTCATGAAATACTAGTAAATGGTTATACATTAAAACTATATTTTCTTTACATGTTATCAAACGAAATGCAAAAGGTTCACCCAATTATTGACATCTGATCAATCTAATATTTTGCAAGGATATTTTTCTCTATGATATACGAGATGAATAGTTCAAATCATTATTGTGGGTATCTAATGTAAGACAAAAAAATGATTAGTCTTATGCAGTATGGTGTATAAAGGTATTGAGGGTGAGTTTCCCACTTGATAAAATCAGATTTTATCAAGTGGGAAACTCACCCTGAGGAGTTGTTCAAATTTCTGACTCATTTTTAAAATTGACTTTTGCGTTTTCAGAGACAGATCATCCTCTCGCAATACATCAACCAAAAAAACTGACTTCAAGGCAATTAAACCAATAAGTCAGGAATTGGAGCAACCCAGATTTGTAAGGAGCTTAACTCCTCTTGTTTTCCCTTTAGATAAGGAGGTTTGTGGTCAAATATTTTTCTTCCCTTTCATTTTGAAACTCCCTCCGCCCCTATTTGTTGTTGATGATTTTGGGAATCCCAACTAATAAAAAGAGCTGTGAGAAAAAAAAAACTAATTAAAAGAACACTATGATTACATGTTTGAACATCCACTTCTCTTTTTTGGAAAATGCTAAAAAGAACTCATTAGGCTATCGTTATGGTTTTAAAAAGTATATTGAAATACGTGAAAATATAGTCAAACTACATTGAAGTATGTGCTTTCTGTCTTTTTCTGATTTATTGACGTCCCAATGAACTATCAATAAAAATATTACTCCCTCCGTCCATTTTTAAGTGTGTTACCTGAGAATTCCAATTATTTTTCTCTCACATCAATTTTTACAACTTTTACATCTACTTTCCATTACTTACCCTTATCAATATAATACTAATACCCACTAATATTTTAAAAAAGAATCTACTTTTAAGGGCAAAATAGGAAATATACCCACTACCTTTTCAAAACACACACTTATTAAGGGACAGCCCAAAATGAAAATGTACACACTATAAAAGGGACGGAGGGAGTATTTCTTATGGGCTGTCAATACAAAGATCCTTTCTTATTTTACTCTTAAATCATTATATTTTCTTACTTATTTTAGCACTATTAATTTACAAATAGAAGGATAAAAGAGAACATTCATTAACATTGCCTATTTAATTTTGGAGTGGGATAATTATTTTTGGACAGTAAAAAGTGCTACCTAAGACCAAAAAATGGGGATGGAGGGTAGTTTCTTTTGAAAGTTTGTGCTATTTTTTTTACTGTGTAATTTTGAGAATCGTAATAAAAGTAACTGAAATTAGAATTATTTGCATATAAACAGTGCTACTAATTACAAAAAAAATGAAAAAAATTTCAATTTGGTTAGAAGAAAAGAACGATGAACTACCAAATTACAGAGGAGAGGGAGTTGAAAAACTTTCGTGATATTGGGAGTTGCAATCCTTCATTGACATTGGAATTGGAGCTAGTTTTCTACTTACACCTTTTCCGGAAAGTTCTATGTCCACAGTAATTATATAACAAAATACTCTATCGTCCCATATTTCTGGACCAGGGGTGGGTGCACAGTATCCCTCAACCGTCCGATTATATTTTGAACGGTTCGGATATATTCGGTAATTTTAATTTAATTTTAATTTAATTTTAATTTATTTTTACCGGTAAAAAATTAAAACATATCCGGACCGTCCAAAACACAATCGGATGACCGAGTGGTGCATAGCACCCGGGTGCACAGCACCCACCCTGTTTCCCAAATTTCTTATCTATTTTTATTATTCACGACACCTCAAAAAATTATTTATATTTTTAAATGCATAATGTCATATTATATACTCCCTCCGTCCCTTTTTTAGTGTTGATATTTTCATTTTCGGTTGTTCCTTAATAAGTGTGTTTTGAAAAGTTAATGGATAAAAGTTGGTACAATTATCATTTTGCCCTTTTGAAAAGTTAGTGAGTAAAGAGTTAACGGGTAAAAATAGAGGATAAAGTTAATGTGAAAAGTGTAAGATGGAAGTAAAAGTTGATTTGAAAAGTGGAATAATAATATTTCTTTAATAAGTTGGATTTACGAAGCAACACACTTAAAAAAAGACGAAGTGAGTATTCAATATGGATCTCGTTTGATAGTTCTTGATGAGTTCTATTAAACAAAGTTTTTAAAATTGTAAAAAACATTATGGATTGAAAGATGGAGTATAAGTAATTGAAAAATGACATATATGCACGTAAATAGACAAGAATTCGGGACAGAGGAGTATAAACATCATTTTTTCTAAACACAATTCTTTTTACGAAATGTATTCTGCACATATCTCTCAAATATTCTACAATTTATAATATATTTTGATCATAACTTAAAAAGTCAAAAATGTAAAAAGTAAAATGCAAAAAATTAAAAAAAAAATAGGCTCCCCAAAACCCCAAAAATTATGTCCGTGCATGGGAAAGTATTCAATGTCGTAGAGGCATTAGGTATGAACTTTTCTCTCTATAGCACGCTAATGTGTTCATTATCACAAAGTATAAGAATTAAGAAGTCCTTGCAAATATGTGAAATATAGAGAGTTAGGCTCACGTCTTTCTAAGAAAATATAAGTTAAAAAGCTTGCTCAACTTTTTGCTTTTTTTTTTTGTGTTTTTTGGTACTTAAAACTGGCTTTTTGTGGCTTCCTGGTGCTCCAAAAAGCACCAAATAGCAAGAAGTAGCACAAACTTATTTAGCCAAACCCCGCCTTAGTCCTTACAAATATGTGATGGAGAGAGTTGGGGCATCATTGACAATGCTTCAATGGTTCTGGGGCATTAAATAATCACTCCATTGAGGCTTGTTTTGGTTAAATGATTAAGTCATATTATTTTGTCTTTATACAATTTTTTTTTTGTCATTTGTTTTTGGATTATTGCTTCATCTTAGCGAGAGGAATTTAAAAGGAAAAAAATTATGCACCAAACTAAATTTTTTGTACATATAGGCAAAAAAATAATCCAAAAAATCTGTAATTTTATGTAAGGACCCTTTTCAATAATCGAATCTACATGGTTAATTTTACGTAATTTTGTAAAAATAAAAAATACATAATTAATTTGGCATTACAAATTGATATCAAAAGATTAAAAAAAAAGAAGAAGGCAAAATGCTAACTTTAGGAGGAAGAAAAAATGGAAATGAGTTTCCATTTGAAGAGAGAGTCTCCCTATAGGAAATAATATTGAAAGTTGAGTCTTCATGAGACCTCAAATGAAATTGGGTTGAAGTGTGTTATTCTCCGAAATAAAGTTACGGAGACGCTCCGACAATGACTCAAATATGTAATAGTTGTAGCAACTTATCACAAAAAAAATACTATAAAAGTAGCTTTTGTAGCACTAGAAGAGATGGTGGCATTGACTGCAGGTCGCTAAGAAGTACATTTATATATATGATAATGTAAACGAATTATTAACCCCCAAAATGTAAACTTCTTTGACATGATAATTTTCATTTTTTTCATCTTTCTCATTAATTAGCGTATAGATAAAATCTCTTAGTTGTTGCGCAAGTTTTGTCAACCAAACACCAACAAATAGGTAAAATATATCACAGGAAAATATTTTACGTCGAAACAAACGAAGCCAAATTGCTAGTTGTTAGGCAGAGGATATGAGATGGGGAAAGAGGAGAGAAATACAAAACGGGTGGTGGTGGCTTCAACAACACAATGGTATCCAACAGGAGTTTTTTACCTCTCCATTTAAGTAGGAGTTATGCATTACTCCCTCCGTCCCTTTATAGTGCGTACATTTCCATTTTGGGCTGTCCCTTAATAAGTGTGTGTTTTGAAAAGTTGGTGCGTACATTTCCTATTTTGGCCTTAAAAGTAGATTCCTTTTTAAAAAGTTAGTGGGTGTTATTATATTGATAAGGGTAACTAATGAAAAATAAATATAAAAATTGTAAAAGTTGATGTGAAAGAAAAATAGTTGGAATTTTCAGGTAACACACTTAAAAAGGGACGGAGGGAGTAATAGATAGAAGGATATGGTTTGCTATTGTATTGACTCAAGGAACGCAAGAGGAACCATTTACTAAACATAGATTACAGGTCAAATAGTTGGTTTTGGGAGACCATAATACCAAATATTTTCATCAGAAATTATGTTCTCACAAAGTTAGGAATGCCATTTTGAGTTTACAGACTGTTGCAGGCCACTGTTGTGGATGATCATGAGGCTGTTAGAGATGAGATCCTCAACTATTATATTGGCTTGTTGGAACTCCTTTTGATCAGATAGTGGATGCTAATTAAGGTCCAACCTTAAGAAGCCACTACTTCCCATGTTTCTTTGAAGCAAAGTTGAAATTAAGAAGGTTTTGTGGTCCATTAACGGAGATAAAGATCCTGACCCACAGAATGTTGGGAAGTAGTACGCCCGGTTCACTAGGTACTATCGCTGCAGGGCTCAATCATAGTCAAAATCAGAGTTAATTTTATCCTGGCTCAGAAAGAATGCTAGCTATATGCTTAACACATGCAAGTTGAACGTTATTTTTGGGGAGCTAGGCAAAAGGCAGGGGTGAGCTTTCTCACTATACAATGACCACTACGAACGAAGGACCAACGACGATGAAAGAGGAGTAGGAGTATGACGCAATCATTCTATATCACTTTGTTCTTCTAGAAAAATAATTAGTCTGTGGCGGGGCAATGTTTAATTGATGCTATCACCTATTTCTTTCAATGGCTATGTTTTCAAGGAGTGGAATGCCACTGCTATTTCACTAATTCACTACTCCTGAGGTCAGTGCTCCTACTATCAGAGATTACAGGCCAATCAATGGGAATTTGGCCGAACTTTGAGCTGCCTGCAAATAGGCGATCGAGCCAAATTATAGCCGACCCGTAAGACATTATTTTATAATACTCCCTCCGTCTCTTTTTAAGTGCGTTGCCTCATAATTCCAACTTATATTTTCTTACATCAACTTTTACATCTACTTTCCACTACTTACCATTATTAATATAATAATACCCACTAACTTTTCAAAAAGGAATCTACTTTTAAGGGTAAAATAGAAAATAGACCCCCTAACTTTTCAAAACACACACTTATTAAGGGACAACCCAAAATGAAAATATCTACACTATAAAAGGGACGGAGGGAGTAACTGAATTAACAACTTCTCTTTCTTTAGTTTTTGTTCACGAATTCAACAACTTCACTTGGCTAAAATCAAATGAGGAGCTATGCCATTGATCTATCTAAAAGCTTGATAAATATTACTCTCTTTGTAATGAACTTACTAAAACAATACTCCCTCCGTCATTTCTTAAGTGTGTTACCTGGGAATTCTAACTATTTTTCTCTCACATCAACTTTTACAATTTTTACATCTACTTTCTATTACTTACCTTTATCAATATAATAATACCCACTAACTTTTTAAAAAGGAATCTACTTTTAAGGGCAAAATGGGAAATATACCCACTAACTTTTCAAAACACACTTATTAAGGGACAATCCAAAATAAAAATGTACACACTATAAAATAGACGGAGGGGGTAAGATAAACAACTTTTTCATATCAAGCATTAAGCCAATATCCCAAATTTGCTCATGTTTTGATCATATTTACTTCCCTTACAGTTGAACTACAGATTTCATGTCCAATTAAGGCAACTCAATATGATAAAAAAACAAAAAACAAAAAGGATACTCATGAATGTTGGTTTCTCATCTCTTCTAGGACGTCAAGTTCAAACACTTACAAAGTGCACAAACACTTGGGGAGCGGCACATACCCCACCCATTGTGAAGTTGTCTTTACGTTCTCTGTGTGTGTAGCCGCTCAAAAAAAAAAAAAAAAACTTCTTCGTGTGTAAATTCGCCCACCTATTATTGTCTTTTCAGGTAATTAACTTCCGCAATTTCCTCCAATCAATTCAAGATCCAAGCATAGTCTAAGAGGAACTTTCCGTAAATGTACGCCAACCCTAACATATCGGGTGGATTCCCCCCATGTGATATGTAAGTTGTTCAAATTCCCTCAGCCCATAGTGATCTCAGGCTCTCAGCAAGCCTTCATGAAGGTCGTTTCCACTCTCAGCAAGCCTTCATGAAGGTCGTTTCCACTCTGGCTTTGAGAAAAAAAGTAATATGCAGCATCAGTTGGCAAAACAAGAAAACTGTGCCATTCCAAGTGAAAAAAGAAGAAAAACAGTGCTATCTGTGAAGAACAACCGACATGCTATGGGATTAAATGGCTTCCTCGGAGGTTCAACTTTCAAGAGAAGTTATTTGTAATACTCCTCTCACAAGAGTGGGACGTACACCCGTACATGAGGCGACCGTTGGATCCAAAAAAATTCCTAGATTCAAAACCTTGCAACAATATAGCAGTTTCACATAATCCAGCACATCAGGAAAGAGTAGAACTTGCAACAGAGGACAAAGAGGACAAGTAATTTGATCTAAACTCATGTTTATGTCTAGACATTCCAAAAATGGCACTGCATAAAGCTCCAAGAAGTTGCAAACCCCTAGAGTAATTTGCCAAAACAACAGATTTTTCATGTTATAGACTAGTAGCCGCAAATCACCTGGATTTTCTACTTACGAAAAATGGTGACATTCAGCTTGGGTTCAATGCCCTTACTCATCAACTCAAAGACGCAAACATCACCAACTTTCAAATTATTGCCCCGGACAAATGGGCCCCAAACAAGATTGCGTTTGCCATTAATCACACTTGGAGCAGAGCACCTTACCGACCATGTCGTCCCATCTGAAATCTGCAAACTGAGCAGATACTTCTTCACAAAGTTTAGTGGCATATTCTGCATGAAGCAGCAAACAGAAAGTTTTTGTCTCAATCGAGAAATGATTCACCCCAATACTTAGCCGATAAAATCTCAAATTACACTTATACATGGAAGCATCATTTTTCAACTCACGTCGTAACAAGTACATAACCGAGTCCAGTGGATTAATTTAAAAGCTTACCAAAGCATAATTACGAGTGACATAGGATGGTTGCATTTTAACCATGAAGAAATTTTTTTTAGACTTAAAATTTTGGGCTCTTTCGAAGGCTGTTGAGTTCACATTGCCCGTTGCTGATAGCATTTTGACATGCATTTGAGATCGATGTCGTTTATGCTCAATGGACGTGCCTCCAGGGTATTCTTCTGCTGAAAATATCAAGGGCAAAACTAGTATTTGATGTGGAACTGATCAATGTGGCAAAAAAAGAGAGCCTCTTTTCTTAATTAACTCCAAAGTCCAAATACACCAAGCAAAACAAATGGACGACCAAAATAAAGAAGAGAAAGGTTCTTACTTTCAATGTCTATCTTCACGGTCTTTTTTTCATTCGGAAGCTTTAGCCATTGAATATCCGGTGCAAATTCCTGCATTTTGGAATTGTACTCCATTCTAGACTTCTTATTGGCTCTCTCCCTATCAGAAACTGGAAAATCTGGTACATGTGAATCATCCAAGATTTCCACAGAACTATCTCTCTATAGTAGCTCTGTAGTAGGATCCCTTCCTTGTTTTTCGACAACTTTTAATACCAAATTTCTCAATTTCATCCCTTCTGTAGGTTTCCTCCCTTCTTGTATTGTATGTTGCACATGGGACATCTCCTAATGTTTCAACGGAATCATCAATTTCAATATCTTCCGTTTCAAGGATTTTTGAGTTCCCGTTACCATTTATGTTGGTTTGTTCACCATGCATTGCACTGACTGGGTATTCAATTTCTGAAGCCGAAGTATCAAATATAATGACATGGAAATTGAAGCTTCCATCATATCGAAATACCAACAAATGCCCGAAGCCTATGGAATAATACTTTGAGAACTCTTTCCAACCGTTGCACATCCAAACTCCATCATTAGATTTTACCAGTTCTACTTTCCATACAGCACCACTTGCAACGTTGAGAAATACATGGCTCCCCAGATTCTTCCCATATTGACTTATAAATTTATCGGGAATCCTCTACCAGGAGCATTAGAGTAAATTGTCAAATAAACTGTCACATAACTTAGCGCACAACTACTAACCGAAAAAAATAATATACAGTGGGCAGAAGAATTAGACAGAAGAGATGCTTTTGCTAAGTATTATGTTTAGGAGATTTTAAATGGCACTTCACGTATATGTATGGGGTGTTAGGGTTGCTAAACAAACTAAACATTTCGAGCTTGGCTCAACTTTTGGCTCATTCAAACACAATATAAGCCAAAGTTCAATCACTTTTTATTGTTTGTTCATAAATTCAAGCCAAGCCTGAACGTATGGGTGTTTGTCTTGATATATAGGCTTGTGGACACGGGCCATTCCATATATATTACAAAGTTGGGGGAAAATCAATAAATATCACAAACATGTAAGATCTTCCCTTCCATTTATATCTCTTCACCAATCACCAGTACGTTTCCAAAACATTTGCATCCAGATTGGAAGCTGCTTAAGTGAGAGAAATTTAAATCTTCATCAAACCCTATGAAAATCTAGTGAACATTGTAATGACAAGTATAATGAATCAAGGGTGTGTAGGAATGGCAACGGGTTGGGTTTGGATTGGAGGTGCTCTTTCCAAACCCGATCCCCAAACTCCATGCTCACCTCTATACTCGTACCCATACTCAATTGGGGATACTTAAAGTCACCAAATCCATTTGGATAATGGGTGGAACGAGTATTACCCAATACTCAATTACACTTCGAAAAAGAGGCAAATCACTAATTTTTTTATTAAATCTCAAGAGATGAAATAGTCATTAAGTACATACATATCTAAATATATGACAATATTATGTCCAAAATTCCATGCATATTAGTATTATCGTACTAATGCATTAACACAGTGGTAAACAAAAGTACACAGCAAAAAAAATCATAAAGCAATTTACATAACAAAAATGCAAATGAATGCAACAAAGATACATTAGTAACCAAGTGGCTAGTACAAAATAAAAAAAGGATTATTCGTCAATGTCTAAGGTAAGAAAAATATAATTGTGATGTATATATAAGTGGCGTATTAAGATTCGTCTGGGCAAAAGAGACATGCATACATAGTGCTCAACGAGCTTATCAGCACAAACATCAACTTTAATTGCAGGTGTCTACCAATCTTGCTATTAGGGTCCGGCCCCGTGCAGTTTTTTGAAAATAAGTACGTATAATATTATTCTTGGTATAATTTTTATACATTCATATTACAATTTATGATTTAATCGAGATAAATTCAATAATTTTGCATTAGCGGATGAAAAATTTTCAACTTTAATTGCAGGTGTCTACCAATCTTGCTATTAGGGTCCAGCCCCGTGCACTTTTTTTTAAATAAGTACGTATAATATTATTCTTGGTATAATTTATTATTCTTGGTATAATTTTTATACATTCATATTACAATTTATGATTTAATCAAGATAAATTCAAATAATTTTGCATTAGCGGATGAAAATTTTGAAATAATCTCTTAAACAAATAATAAGTACAAGTGTGCTTTAGTTATTGATGCAACTAAATAATGGTCCTAAAATCACCCCATATTTATGGTTCCATCCATGACATCAGCATGAGTTATGTTTTCATCCTATAAGTGGTTGAAGAACCCATTTTACCCTTATTACTCTCTCTCTCTCTCTCTCTCTCTCTCTCTCTCTCTCTCTCTCTCTCTCCACAATTTTAAAGATGATAAGGAAATTATAAAGTTTCTCTCAACTAACCCAGAAAATTAGATGCGAAAGGTTAAATGAGGAACCCCTTTCACTCGGCCAGAAAACCACAGCGGAAAAATCATTGATAATCAACTCTCGCTCTCTTTGTAATCTATAAAACCGGAAGTCAATTTTTTTTCTGATCCGAACCTGAAGTCAATTGACCAATGATATTTATGACGTTATCTGTACTTGAAGTCGACATTTTTTTTTTTAAAGGCAACTATCTACAACCATTTCATCCTAAAGGGGAAGGGGAGGGGTTAATGATAGTTGAACTCCCGAACTTATAGATGGAGGTGCTCCAATGGGGAGCGAGCTCAAACATTGAGCTATCCCTCAACATCTGTAAGGGGTAATCTTGTGGTTTCTTTTAGCTTTACGTGACCATTTTTGAAAGGAATTTTTTCATTTCAAAATGTGTCTGAACTCCTCCATATCCACTTTTTCAATAAATTTATCATAGTTTCGAACATGGAAATTAAAGCTAGGGCTTTTTCATTAGCTTATATGATAACTTTGATATACTCCCTCCGTCCGGATTTGTTAGTCCATTTTGGGAGTTTGTGCCACTTTTCAAATGATTATATCTTGTAATTAATGTTTTATGTAATTTTAAAAACATTGTCTTATAGAACTAATTAATATCTATCAAACAAGATCTAACACTGGATATAAAATTTATACCAATTTAAAGATAACACTAGTTTTTTATCCGGTTACAATAGAACGAGGGACAAACAAATCCGGACAGAGGGAGTATTTGTTTGCGTTAATGGTAAAGTAAACTAATTGTATTCGATAAATTTGTTGTAAACAACATTCATTAGCTTATATGACAAATTTTTTTTATATTTGTTTTGCGTTTATGGTAAGTTTGTTGTATACGATAAACTTATTATATTTGTTTATCTTTGTTGATGATAAATTTTTTGTAGAAGGATTTAACATATTGGTTTTATCTTTGTAAATTTATACGATAAATATATCAGAAAAGACATTTGTTAGCTTATAAGATAATTTTTTTTTTATTTCGTGTTTTATGGTAAATTGAGTGTTTACGATAAATTAAAAATAAATGCCTAGAGGTCAAAGGGTTCAAATCCCACTAAGTCTAGCTTTAGCCTTTATTTAACTTTCTTTGTTTCTTGGCATAAAAAGATGATGGAGGAGCCTCGAACACGCGACTTTTTGCACCACAGGCGTGCAGCTTACCGCTGGACTACACATCGCACATGTGCAAGATATTGACATATATAATATATATACTAAAACAACGATATTTTTTTATTTTTTTTGTTTGGGAGATTTCCCCGTCGGTACAAAAAGAAGGACCAATGGACGCTCAACTCTAGTGTTTTTTGAAAAAGCACCGAAAACCCTTTTGGCACATGTGCGCCCGTCCATCTCTCTCTCTCTCTCTACCCACCTCACATGGGCACAATCTCTCTCTCTACCCACCCCACATTGGTACAATCTCTCTCCTCAACTCTCCAAAGTACAAACCATATGAAAGTGCCTAAACCACTAAATCTCTATAATAGGAAAGTGCATCCTAAGCCTATACCCCAAGATACCCTATGAAAGTGCCTAAATCCTAGGGTACCATATGAAAGTGCCTAAACCCTAGGGTACCCTATGAAAGTGCCTAAACCCTAGGGTACCCTATGAAAGTGCCTAAAATCATAGGGTACCCTACGAAAGTACCTAAATCTCTAAAACCCTATAATAAGAAAGTGTATCATAAACCTAAACTCTTGGGTACCCTATGAAAGTGCTTAAACCTAAACCATAGGATAGCCTGTCAAAGTGTATAAACCATTAAAACCCTATAATAGGAAAGTGCGCCCTAAATCCTAAAAAAGAGTGACTTAGCTTAATGGTAATTAAAAAAAGTCAATTACCTTGGTGGTAATTGGATGTATCTTTTCTAAAAAATCTGTTTTTTTTTAGTTTTTCCAAGAACCGGGGTGGCACTCTTACGTTCCGCCAATGTGCATAAGTACGAAGATCATAACAAACAGCTAGCCAAACCAATATCATAGTAAATGGCAAACATTAGTATCTTAACCTCATGGATTACAAAACATGACAAACAATGACAATTAGATCAGGAAAATAACAAGTGTTGTAGAGAGGGAGAGAAGATTGTATGGATGACTCCTTACCAGTTTCTGATAGGGAACAGCTGAAGAGTGAATTATCTTGAAAAACCGAGGTGGCGCCTTTACCTGAGAAGTCGACCGATTCGACCCGTCGTCGCTTCGCCGTCGGCGACTATTACTAGCCATGTTTACTGGTGAATTTTTCGGAGATTTTCGGAGGAAGAGCAACTAAATGAATCAGGGCAGAGTCTTTTCGCTTCCCCTAACCTTTTTAGCATCCCCTTGACTCTATGACTCATAGACTATGAGTGATACAGTTAATATCAACAGATCCATCTTCCCTTGCCTACGATTGACAGATCCATCTTCCCTTGTCAAATCCATGATTTTATCTAAAAAGATTTCATAAAATCTCACATATAAAATCAAGCCCTTGAGATTTTATAAAATCTTTTCACGAATGAATAAAATCAAGGGTTTAATTTTATCAAATCTTAATAAAATTCATTGGAGAACAAACCCTAACTCAACACATCAGCTGATACTTGATGACTCTGGGACAACTGACTTTTTTTTTTTTTTTGAAAGGTGCATCCCTTCTAAACGAAATGAGCCGAGCCGAGCTCTGTAGAGTTTGAGCTCCACTCATTTAGTAAACGAGTCAAAAATCAAGCTCAATTTATTTAGAAAATGAGCAAAAATAGAGCTTTCACTCGGCTCGTTCGTAAAGGAGCCGAGTAGAGCTTTTAGGAACCGAACCGAGCCAACCCTTTACGAGCTGCGAGCAACTCGGTTCGTTTATAGCCCGATATCTAACACACGAATATTATTGGTATTTTTCATTTTGGTATTTTTGTTGTCTTTCCAATTTTTTTGTTAAATTTCATAAGTATTTTTTATTTTTCATTTAATATCCGTCTAAAAAGATGAGTCTAAAAAGTAAAAACTATGATGAAATGCAACAAAGTGTACTAAATACAAAAAACAATTACCGAACAATTGGTATTTTTGTCTACAATGTCTTACATGAACTTTTTTGTTAACTTTTATCCATATTTTTGGCCAATTAACCGATTTGGATTTATTTTTAATTTTATTAACTAAAACACGGTTTTTTTTTTTTTACCTTTATTCCCAAAATACGTGAAATAGTTATTGCAAATCACACTTTTAAAGAACCGTGCTTCGCAAACACGCTTTCTGCATCGATTAAGATGGATTAACCAAAAAATAAAGTTAATCGTAGTCCGCCCAAAAAACACACATTTAGGAAAATGTATTTACTAAAGACGCTCTATGCGTTAATAAAATAAATAAATAAAAACATTTAAAAAACATGGTACAAAAACAAGCTTTGAGAAAACGTGTTTTAGAAACACACTTCTTTGAGGCGTGTTTTGAACACAAGATTATTTCCTGGTAAAAGGCTAGGGCTTTTAAGACCAGGGCTTTTCACACTTACGTTTTTTTTTTTAGTAATGCTACGCTTACACCCTCTGGATTACACCCTACCCGGATATCCAACACGTGTAGGAGAGAGAGAAAGTCAGGGAGAGAGGGGGGACACGTGTCGGACATCTAGGTAGGGTGTAACCCAGTGTGTAACCCAGAGGGTGTAAGTAGCATTAATGTTTTTTTTTCGTGTTTTACACACCTCTTCTTCCTCCCTCTCTGCTCTCGGCGCAACCACTTTGCACATCACCGCCGCCAGTCGCCACTCCGGCAACTATCTCTTCGATTTGCCCTGTGTGCTCTCTTGCCTTCGTCTCTCTCTCTCTCTCTCTCTCTCTCTCACACACACACACACACACACACTTACTTCGTCTACACATTTTTAAAAAGTGGTACAAAAACAAGCTTTAAGAAAACGTGTTTTAGAAACATGTTTCTTTAGAAGCGTGTTTTGAACACATGATTATTTTCTGATTAAAGTTAAAGGCTAGGACTTTCTTTACACTTACATTTTCCTCCCCATTTTACACACCTCGATTTCCTCCCTCTCTGTAGCTCCATCCCCACCGCTCGGCTCAATCACACTTTTAGCACAAAGCGTCTTTCAATTTCCAAAACGGGGATTTTACTAGTAAACATGTTTTGAAACGACATTTTAGCGGAATATGACTCACTTAACTTATTTGATTAATCCGTCTTAACCAATGCTGAAAGTGTGTTCATGAAACCATCTTTTTTAAAAACGTGCCTTGCATTAATGATTTCACGTATTTTGGGAATAAAGTTAAAAAAACGCGTTTTGTCTAATAAAGTAAAAAGTAAATGAAAATAGGTTAATTGGCCCTATATATTTTTACTTGTCGGATTCAACTCGTTGAGAGCAATGATTAATCTCAAAAATTGCGACGAAAATGTAAGCATAAACTATAAAAAAAATAAGTTATGTAATTGAAAAATACTACCAAAGAGACACGGTATAGAGTCTTGGAACAGAGACTCGGTACAGATGATTTGAAGCCCTCCCAAGCACCCCCATACGCTCGTGTGAAAGATTCAGTGATTCACTGTTTATTGAAAAGTATTATAGCCTTATAGGATTTATGAACAATAAAAAATGGTAATGCTTCCGCGAGTTTGTTTTTAATTGGTTAAACTTGCTGTATATCGATGAAATTCCATCATCCTGCCATATTGATATGAGCAAGCCGGAGGTTGTTTCGACTGTGTCTTTAAGAGATGACATTCGCCGCGGTGCTATCTTGGATGGCGATGAAGTAGTAGACAGTGTCGATCGGATGATGATAACTCAGTAACCATTTGACTCGGTAGCTCTGATACCAAATGAAGTTTGCAAATCTATTTGATTAAAGAAAAGGGCTCTCACACGGAGAGCGTTATATTGCTTATTTATTTATACGTGAGTTAGAACAAGGATACCCTTGAGTGATTACAAAGGATTATGATAAGCAACTAAAACAAACTGAAGGGGATAAGACTTAGGAAGCCTAACGACATTATCTAATATTGACTATATTCTGTGGCATCAATTGTGGAGGCCTCATGGCCAGCACTTGGGTTGGACTGGATTGTGGCTGTTTTTTGGCTCGGGTGTTCTTGGGTGTCGACATTTGGCTGCTCATGGCGGCGTTTTTTAGTTTCACTGTGATCGGGGTCCCGACCGTTTGTGAGGATCGGATTGGCAGTTGCTCGACGGTCTCTACGGAGTCCGGTTGCTTTCGGGATCATCGATGTCGTGGGCTGGCTTCGTTGTTTGGATGGTTTTGTTCTAGTCCTGGTGGGTCTCCGGTGGTGGTGTGCCTCGGTGGTGGTTGGATGGCAGATGGTGGCGGTGTCGGCTGTTGGAGGGTTAGGGTTTGGTATTGGGTTATTGGGCTGGGCTTAATCCTTTTGGGTTTTGCTTCTTAACGGTTGTATTGTTATATTTGGGTTTTTTGACCCATGGGGATGTAAGGCTTCGGTCTTGGTTTTTTTGATTGGCTTCTTGTCAATCGTCGAGGAGGATCTCTCCCTTTAATCTTTGTATCATTCCAAAGATTAATAAAATTATTAGTTTGCTCTTCAAAAAAAAAAAATTTGTGGGCAAAAAAGGGAAAATGTGCCATTAAAACTCCGCCAGATGGAAAAGACAAAAATGTCATCTGTGAAGATCAACACATTTGCTCTAGGCTTAAACGGTGTCCTGAAACGGTCACAGCCTTACGATAATATACTCCTTCCATCTTATTTTGTTGCTTCCGGAAATAAAATCCTACCATTTTGATCTCAAGAAAAAAAAAATAGAGAGGTACTTCTAAGAATAATTTTTTGAATTCTATTACACTGTTCAAAAGTACCCATTGAGATCTTTTAAGTGTGCGAAGAAATTCAAAAATTTATTTCGGGATTTAGTGTATTTTTACTTCATTTTTGAAGATCATATAACACAGTCTAGCTTAGGAAACAAACAGAATGGGATGTTTCATCATTGATGCAGTTGCAGTAACACATAATCCAGTACATTAGGAAAGGTTACACTTCGAAACAGAGGACAAGTAATTTGATCAAACCACATGTTAATGTCTAGAAATCCCAAAAAAGGCACGTCATGAGGATTTACTCTAAAGTTCCAAGAAGTTGCAAAACACAGATTTTCTTGTTGTAGTCTACTAGCCGCAAATCACCCCGATTTTCTACTTTGGAAATATGGTGACATTCAGCTTGGGTTCAATGCCCTTACTCATCAATTCAAAGACGCAAACATCGCCAACTTTCAAATTGTTGTCCCGCACAAATTGGCGCCAAGCAAGAGTGCGTCTGCCATTCATCTTATGAGCATAGCACCTTAACGACCATGTCTTCCCATTTGAAAACTGTAAACTGATATTCTTCTGATTCTCCCGTAGATATTTCCTCACAAAGTTTCGTGGCATATTCTGCAAGAATTAGAAAACAGAGTTTTTGTCTCAATAGGGAATGATTTTGACCAAAACTGAACCGATAGAATCCCAAAATATTACGCCCATATATGGGAGCATCAGTTTTCAACTCGCGTAGTAGCAAGTACATAAACGAGTTCAGTGGATTAATTTAAAAGCTTACCAAACCAAATTTACCAGAGACATAGGTCCGGTTCATTTGAACCACGAAGAAAGGTTTTCTGGACTTAAACTTTTGGGCTCTTTTGAGGGCAGTTGAGTTCACAGGCATTTGAGATCGACGCCTCCTGTGCTCAATCTCAATGGACGTGCCTCCCGGGTATTCTTCTGCTGAAAAATTCAAGGGCAAAAGTAGTATTTGATGTGGAGCTAATCAACGTGACAAAAAGAAAAGAAAAGAAAAGAAGAGAGAGCCTCTTTTCTTAATTAACTCTGAATAAAACACCAAGCAAAACAAATTGATGGCCAAAATAAAGAAGAGAGAGGTTCTTACTTCCGATTTCAATCTTCACATTCTTTTTTTGATTCGGAAGCTTTAGCCCTTTAGATTGAATATCGGGTGGAAATTCCGGGATACTGGAATTGATCTCCATTCTAGACTTCTTATTGGCTCTCTTCCGATCAGAGACTGGAAAATGTGGTACAAGTGAATCATCCAAGAATTTGACAGCAATATCTCTATCTATATTTGCCCTGTGGTATGACGCTTTCCTTGTTTTTAGACAAGTTCCAATATCAAGTTTCTCAATTTCAACCCTTCTGTGGATTTCCTCTTTTCTTGTGTTGTATTTTGCAGATGGGATATCTCCTAAAGTTTCAACAGAATCATCAATTTCAATAGCTTCCGTGGTAGAGATTTTTGAGTTCCCGACCCCAGTTATATCGGTTTGTTCACTATGGGTTGCACTGACCGGGTATTCAATCTCCGAAGCCGACATATCAAATATAAGGACATGGAAATTGTAGTTTCCATCGTATCTAAATACCAATAAATGTCCGAAGGCTATGGAGTAATAGTTTGCGAACTCTTTCCAACCCTTGCACATCCAAACGTCATCATCAGATTTTTCCAGTTCTACTTTCCATTCAGCACCACTTGGAACTTTGAGAAGTACTTGGTTCCCCAGATTGTTGCCATATTGACTTATAAATTTCTTGGGAATCCTCTGCCATGAACATTAGAGTAACATATCACATAGCTGTTCAAGTACGCACACAACTAGTAACTGGAAAAATGCAAAATAATTAGACAGGAGAGAAATATTACTCCTATGAAGTATGAGATTTCAAATTGCACTTTTGTGGTGTGTTATGATTCATGTGATAAAAAGTGACAACATCAACAAGCCTACACAGACAACAACTGTACATCTTCGTGGCTGTTGTTATTACTGATTTAGTGCAATTGCACAAATTCTGTTGCTGAACAGGTTGTTGAAGTGGTTTTATGTCGTGTCTGGCATATGTCTCATTGTAGTCGCTGGCTGCTTGCATCGTGTGACCTACTCATATTGTGTGATTTCCCGGTGAGATGTGCGGTGATGCCTCAACATTCTTTTAGAGAGGAGGTAATATTTGGCAGGAGCTGTTGCGAGGATACAATTGAGGGAGTTGGATACCTTGGTCCCATATTGTAATAAATAAGTAAAAAAGAAGAGTGGGAGTGTGAGATTCTTGAGGGGGTTGTAGTGTGAGTACAACAATTAAATGGGCTCAATTTCCACTTTTCTGAATTTGTTCCATTTGGGATTTACATTGGATTACGTTGTTGTCCAAATCAGGTTACAAATGTTTCTAAAAGGGTCAATTAATTGCAAGTTGGAAATCGGCACAAATTCTTTATCTATACTATACGTATAGTATAGGTTACCTAGTTTTTATTTTGTCATGATATATCACATCTTTGCATGTAAAAATTTAAATCTAATTTCCGAGATTATTTAAGTAATTAGCCATATACAAAATACCCGAATATATTGGTTGGGTTTCTATCACGACACAAGTGAAATGCATGTGAGAATCTCACTGACCTTATATTCCAAAGAAGAGAGATGCTTGATATTCGTACATTCTATGTATGTGTAAGATCCTATATATAGACAGTAGTTCTTTCATTCATCAAGTTATACCCTCTTGGTTAACAAACTTACTTTTTAAGTCTGAAAATATTTGTTCATTCTTAAAAGTTAAAAAGTAGAGCATGAACATTTTTAACACCGAATAATTGAAATAAAGTTAATGAAAATAGAGTTGGTATTAAAAAACGGACTTACAAAATCGGACGGAGAGAGTATTACTTATCCATAGAGATGTAACATTAGTATAAACAATATTCAGATTCTACTTTTGGTTGTCCACATCTTTTTTTTATTTGACTACTGTATTTATCTAACGAATACAAACCATTTCTTTTTTTTTATAATTTGTTTATAAAATGCAAAATTCCATCACGAGGCAGACGATAACATCGATCCCAAAAGAACAGAGGAAACAGTGTTACAGGGGGGTTGTATGGATGATTCCTTACCTGTTTCTGATCTGAAACATCAGAAGAAAGAATTATCTTGAAGAAGTGAGGTGGCGCCGGCCTTCACCTGAGCACTCGACCCACCGTCTCGAATTTTACTAACCATACTTCCTGGTGAATTTTTCCGAGGGAGATAGAGCATTAAAAATATACTAGCAAGCAAAAGCAAACCTGTTTAGCTTCTCTATCAGTAGTTAGCTTCAAGTTTTAGAGTTAATTTTACTTTAATCGAGGTGTACAATGGGCAGTTGAAAATTGAAATGTTTCGCTTCGCATTGCATGGAAAATTTATGGTACCTGGCTAGTGGCTACCTGCCAAAGTGCCATCACAGCGTTGGAAAATAATAGGTACCAAGAAAACTTACCCAGAAAGTACCCGGAATTCAAAAATGAGTGGCTCCGATTCATTCCAAGTGAATCTGAGCCACTCATTTTTTTAATTCTGGTTACTTTCTGGTATGGTTTTATGTGTATGTAGCACTCCTGGCACAGCGTTAAAGCAGGAGTGTTATTTATTCGCCCCATCAAGGCATCCCCGTCCCTTTTGAGCCACCAACTTTTATGGTCAAGGTTTTGTTTCACAAGAATCACAACCATCACGTCTAACAAAGTTGTGGCTTGTTGTTGTGTCTCTAATATTGTTTTTTTTTCTCTTAATTACGTGCACTTAAGATGTTCAGTTTTTCATGAAGCATGTGCCAAACTATTACCATCGAAGTAGCGCTTTTTTTTTTTTTTAATCCTCGGATATCCGGGTCAGTTTGCGGGCACCTCGACTAATTCTTGGGTCCTAAAGTTAAACGACCGGCAAATCTCCAATGGCTCCAAGTTTTGGATTGTTTGGCCTATGTGAGAATGCTACATGTTTCATCATTGACAAACACTTATTATTTTCTTGTAACTACTTGACCGAACCCCTTGAGGTTGAAATAGCGCATCGTGGAGGACGACCTAAAGGGTAGAATATGTTTTTACGAAAAGATTATATGTGTGAAAGATCCATTGTGAACACTAGAAAATGGTAATGCTTCTACGAGTTTGTTTTCATTGGTGAAACTAGAAGTTAAAAGATTGTAAATTAATCATTGAGCATGAAACTTCTAATCCTGGGCCTTGGTCGAAATATTTGGAAGAGGGGTTCCTGGTGACAGTGGCGGACGCAGGATTTGAGTCAAGCAGGGGTCGAATCACATATATTTTTATATTCATAAAAAAAAATTATAAGCATTTATCGATACTTGCAAGGTCCGAATAAGAGACGATATTATGTGCATGTGTGTAGCCACCGTTAAATTTTACGAAAGCAATCTAAAAAATGATTGATTACTTAAAATTTTAGGAGGATTTACCCCAATTTTAAGAATTTTTTTTCCACTCAAGGGACTTGCAGGGGCCAATCCTATAGAATTTTTCTTAATTAACCTGAAAAACTAATACAATACATGAGGATATTTGGAATTGTACAGGGGCCGGGAACCCCCCTAGCACCCCCTTAGTACCGCCCCTGCCTGATGAGCGGCCCCTAGAGAGCACATCCGGGCTATCCAAAAATGTTTTGGACGACACAGATTTTCCCATGGAACAGTCCAAAATTGCCGAGATGGACGGCCCAGATGCGCTCACCAGGGACGCTCTCCAGAGGCGCTCACCAGCATCCCCGGGTCCGAAATAGTTATAGTGGACTCTAGTCTAATTTTTAAAGGAAACATTATCTAGAAATAATGCGCTTTGGAACTACTACTTGGGATTGACATGCACAAAACATAGATATTGAATATGTAAATTTGTACATAATTAAATTAAGGAAGAGGATATTGATAACAGTTTTTCAGCAAAAAATTATTTTATAAAACAGTACGTACGTATGGATATGGTAATGCTCCCATACGTATAAAAGAGCACTGCCGTATGAGGGGCATTTCAGGTATTTTGTTCTCTTTTGATTTTTTTTTTTAAAATCCTTTTTCTTTGAAGAATAAAGTTTTGAAAAAAAAAATTTGGATTTCTTTTAAAACAGTTCTCAAAAATATTTTCTTAAAAAACAGTTTTCTAAAAAAAATCTACTTTTTGAAAACAATTTTTATAGAAGAAATTGAAATAAAAGTTCAAAAAAAAAAGGATTGAAAAAGGAAAGTTTTGAAAATAGTTTTATTTTAAAACAATACTTTTTGAAATCAATTTCGTAAAATATTAACAACTGTAATTTTTTTAAAAAAATTTCGTTTTTAAAAATGAAAGTTTTAGAAAAATAAATTTTAAAAAAAAACATTTTCAAAGCGCAGTTGTTTGAAAACATTTTTTTTAATTGAAAAAAAAATTATTAAAGGAAAGTTTGGAAATGGTATTTGAATAAACTTTTTTCCAAAAACAATTTTTGAAAACATTTTCCGAAAAAACTAGGCGTACAAACAGAAGGTGTACCAATAAGGCAATACCCTACTGATAACTGTGTGAGGCCCGCTTTTCAGGGTCCCATATAAATAATCCAAGTATCTATTAATTTTAAAAATAACTTGTCCAAGTAGCCTCATAAAAAATCAGCTCAATCGTATAACGATAAGTACTTGATCCGATCTTTCAAATTTTCATTCATACTTTAGGATAAAAAATTTTGAATGACAAAATTGTGAGATTGGATCTAATATTTATATTATTCATGTGAGCTAAATTTTTTTCAAGATTATTCATGTGAGCTAATTTTTTTTCAAGGTTATTCAAAAAGTTATGTTAAAATAAATGGACGGCTCGGATCATTTGTGTAGGATCTCGGAGTAGGACCTATGAGAGAGAGAGAGAGAGAGAGAGTGAGAGAGAGAGAGAAATGAGAACCAAAATACCTTAAATGCCCCTCATTATAATGGTTTGGGCTAACGCCGTTAGCCTTGGGGACTTGATTGATACAGATGTTATAACATTGGGGACTACGTATCAGCAATGTTTATATTGGGGACTAAAATGAGACTTGATCAATACTTCTGGGGACTAAAAAGGTTGACAAGCCATTTGAGAATAATGAGAAAAGTTAATTAATATGGGTAAAAAATAGAACATTTGCAACATTTGCAAATAATCTAAACAAATGCTCTGTTTTGGATAATATTCATCCTTAATGAACATATTTAACCTATAAATTATATTTTTTTAACAGCTCAGGTTCCGCTTGTAAAGAGGAACAGATAATTCCAAAAAAAAAAAAAAAAAGGGAAGCAAAAGCAAAAAGACATTTTTAAAAAAAATAGGCTTAACCCATTCTTGTTACTCTCTCCGTCGATTTTAACTATCCAACTTCGTAATCTAACTTTTTATACAAGGGTTTTGTTAATATGTGCACTGGGAGAATATGTTAACTTCTTTAATTAATGCACTATTTATGGGGAATGTAAGATTGTGAGTAGAGTAATAAATTAGGTCCTTGAAAAAATTAAATTTTTCATTATTTTGACGGAAATGCCCCTAACTATAAGTAAAGCATTCTTTTGTTCAGATTCTCAAACCGTCATAGGATTTTAATTTCAACACTTTCCAAACCAAAGCAAAAAAAAATAAAAAATACTCTTGATTCAGAAAAATCTCTTGGCCACTTGAAGAAATACTCTTTTCCCTCTGACCTCTTTTATGTAAGCTCAGCAAGATGGAGATCGCGTTTTCTTCACCCTTTTTTAATGAAAGAGTGACTTGTTTTTGTTATTTATTTTTTACTGGTACAATAATCTTTTTAAATTTGTCTAGACGAGGGAAATTGATAAAACAATAAATGAAGACGATAAATGTTTCGAAAAATAAGTAAAAGGGTTGACCTTTTTTATTTTATTTATCTTTCTTTGTTATTTTCCCAATTTGGTTCATTTTTTTACTTTTCTTTATTCTTCTCGCCGAGGCGAACTGAGAAGGTAAAAGAAATCGATACTTCGATAGTACATTGTCGAATATTAATTAGTAACCCAGGAAAGAAATAAAATTATGAGCATCTTTTTAACCTCTTCAAAATCCGGTTAAACTTTGGTTCAGCTAACTTTTAGACCTTCTTTTTTCGTTGCTTTTATGACAGGAAATTAACAACGAAATTGTATAGAACTGGGAAATGGGGGAAAGAAGTTGAAGAGACGAAGAGAAAAGCCAAAGGGTATTTTGGTCTCAGGAAACACAATTTTTTTATTTCAGTCGGATGCTCTCTGGCATATTAATTAGTTTCACTATTTCCCATACTGAGTTGCTTTAGATGGTCTCATTTAATGAGCATTATCATGTGTCATAGGGGCACATATTAACAAAATCCTTTATACTCCTACAAAGTTACAAACATCATAACTTATCGGAAAAAAAAAGTTACAAACATCATCATTATACTTTAAACCATAGGAGTATTAATTTTCATAATTGCTCGTCCTCATCATTACACTATTAACCACAAACTTTTCAAAATGGAAAATATACTCCAAAGGGAAAACTGATAAAAATGTACCAACATTTACTGGGGCTGTCCACGGTTCGAATTGGTTCGGATTCCTATGAATTCGAGGACCGAACCGCAAGTCACGGTTCTAAGAAAATGCAATCCGTGTCCAGACCAAAAGTCTGGTTCCGAATCAATCCGCTAGTAACGATTCGATTCCGGTTTTATTCACGAACGCTAAATGCAAACCAAAAAACCAAAAAAACAAAAAACAAAAAATTTAAAGCAACCAATGCCCATAAAAGAAAAAAAAAACACCAACATGCACTGTCATTACATATCATATTCCATGTTTAGTAACCAAATTCCAAACAACAAAACAAAACATTATGTAGAGCAGCTGATCAAGGCAAATCAGACTCAAATTTCAAATTCAATAAAAAAAAAAACCACGAAAAAAAGCATTATGTAAAACAAATCATCATTCTAAGGTTTTAGATGGTCAAGAGGCCGATTGGATGAAGAATTATTTTCAAAGGGATAAGATAAGAGGGGGGATTATTTTTGGAGGGTTGGCATACATTGATGTGATGTTTATGGAGCAAGATTAAAAAAATTGTTGGTCGGATAGGGTATTAGAAAAAAGATGGATAAAATAGTATTTGGTTTGGATGGAGGATAAAATTAGGGGATAAGGTTGTTTTGTAATTCAAATAAGGGAGAGGGGGTATTATTCTTGGCTAATACCTGGGGATAACTTTTGAGGAGGGGGGAGGGGTGCCCAAAAATAATACCCCTCGATCTATCCCTCTAAGCAGGATTATTTTTGAAGGGCGAAAATTTATCCCCCTATATTTTTGGATACCCAAACTATGCTAAATGTGTCACATCAAGCCTCATACCCCCTCAAAAAATTTACCCCTTCCTTATACCCCATCCAAGCAAGGCCTTGAATAGTTAAAAATAATTTATAAAAATAAGAAAACAAAATTATTTACCAAATATTGCAAATATATATTTTTATTTTTATTTGTTAGTAATTATACATATCTCACGGTCTGGTTTAATTAATCCACAATTTTATAACGAAAATATGTGGACCGAACCGTATCTCACGGTTTTCTATTTTTTTAATTCGTGTCCGGATCATTAATCCACCGATCAAATCCAAAACATATGGTTCAGTTTGATTCGGACAAGATTCACTGTTCACGAGTTTTTTTGACAGCCCTAGCTAATATTTACCCATTAACTTTTCAAATGGGACACTGATTAAGGGATGACTCAAAATGAAACATTGGATCATAAAAATGGGATGTCCTCATGCAAAAAAATGGGTGTATGTCCATGTGGCATAGCAAAAGAATAGCTACTATTCTGGCAGTGCAATTTTGTTCACCATCTTTAAAAGAGGTGAACAAAATGATCCCTCTTTAAAAGATGGTGAACAAAACCCTCCCTCTTATTGGTTGAAATGGTGTATGTACACTCCAGCTGCAATTCACTTTTTGGTAAGGATGACATCGACTCAAAAAGTACGACATCAACTTTTGGTAGAATGACATCACTTTTTGGTGAGACCTACATCATTTCAACCAATAAGAGGGAGGATTTTGTTCATCCTCTTTTAAGGAGGGTGAACAAAATTAAATTCCTATTCCGGTGAACATGATTATAGAATTATAGTAGACAATCAATAACCTCATTAAGGTTCACAAAAACAGAAGAAACAGATCAGAAACACATATTGGGGAAGAAGGTTGGTGAGGTTACCGATGGCCTTCAATTTCGCCGGAGATGGCGTCTGGTTTCTCTCCAAACCCTCAAAGCAACAAATGGAGTGGCGAATTTTTTAGGTTGAGGTACTTGGTTTCAACGTGTAAGATTGTTTTAATATTCCATGGGCTAGAAGGTAATTTCAACTCATATCCAGATGGATGAGATTCCAAATCCCAACCCCACCATGGGATTTTATTTTCCGTAGTGCCCCAAGGCACTCCACCCCGTAATGCTCTTAATTGTGGGCCCTCTAAAATCTTCATTTGTGATCTGAACTATTCATTTTTCGAAATTGTTTAGTAGATCATTCTTGCAAAAAATGAAATTGATTGAATATTGAAAGTGATATGATTGAATATCATTCATTTTACAAGAATGACTAGGCAATGCAATTAATTTAGAGCCTGAACTCTAAGACAAATGTGTTTCAATCATGTATCTACCTATCGATCAATGTGATTTTTTGTACACATGCATGATACGCTCAACGTTCCAGAGAAAATTAAAGGTTCAAATAACAAATGAAGATTTTAGAGGGCCCATAATGAATGACACTAAGGGGTGTAGTGCCTTGGGATATTATGTGGAGAGGTCTCAGCATATATTAAGTGATCACTCATTCCTCTCTTAAGCAATGTGAGACAATATTTATTAACATCCCCCATCACGTGCAGCCGCATTTGAGGTCTATCATATGTGGCCACTTTTTGGGTCCTATCATCGTGCAACCTTTTTTGCTGGTCTGTCGTGGGGCGTGGATTGTGATTTTTTTTTTTTAATGTGGAGCGAAATGGGCCCTGCTCTGATACCATGTGGAAACATCCAACTCAAAACTAATTGACAATGAGTGGATTTTGCTGGTCTGTCGTGGGGCGTGGATTGTGATTTTTTTTTTTTTAATGTGGAGCGAAATGGGCCCTGCTCTGATACCATGTGGAAACATCCAACTCAAAACTAATTGGCAATGAGTGGAGAGGTCCCAACATATATTAAGTGATCACTTATTCCTCTCCTAAGCAATGTGAGACAATATTTCTTAACATCCCCCCTCACGTGCAGCCGCATTTGAGGTCTGTCACGTGTGGCCACTTTTTGGGTCTTATCATCGTGCAGCCTTTTTTGCCGGTCTGTCGTGGGGTGTGGATTGTGATTTTTTTTTTTAATTGTGGAGCGAAATGGACCCTGCTCTGATACCATGTGGAAACATCCAACTCAAAACCAATTGGCAATGAGTGGAGAGGTCCCAGCATATATTAAATGATTACTCATTCCTCTCCTAAGCAATGTGAGACAATATTTCTTAATAACTTGAACCCCAAATCCGGGGATATAGAATCCCATCTAATTTACCGGCAACAAACACTGGAGCTTGGGGCTCACTTCTTAACATCTCATATCCCATCCTCAAATCCTCTCTAAAAACACAAGCCCTTAGAGTATCTCCATGGAAAATAGCAAATTTAAAATCTAACTTTATTCGACGAAAGGGGAAAAAACGAGAGAGTCATCTCCCCATGCCCTGTTGATCAAAAAAAAAATTCTCCCCATGCCCTATGCGTCAGAAAACAAGGCGTATAGTTACATGATCTATGGTCAAATTCTATTTGATTTTTGCTTAAGCAAATTCTACATTCCAAATTACTCACGAATAGGGAGATAAAGTCACACGAGTATGATATCTTTGACCCATAATTAGGCGTAAACTATCGGCTATCTATGCAATTATAAAAATAGGTATGGAGAAAAGAAAAAATATCTAAACACGCAAATAAAATGAGAAGGTTTAAGCTAACGTAAATAATTGTTACTACATATGACCAAAAAATAAAATGTTCAAAGTTCCGTGCATAGCATGGTTCGTTCACTTCGTTGCTAGTTAAGTTCTCAGGCCTAAATGTAAATGTCAGCGTACCAAACCTTGCATTATTTGCTCACATGTCCCTTTATAAAAGAGAAATACCATTTTTGTTTTATCAAAAAAAATGCACATTCGAAAGCTATCAACATAATGACACAGTAAAAGACTGCGTTAATTAATGGGATTGATGTAAGGTTTTTCCCCTTCGTTATTTGTCAAGTTGTTTCATGCATTAATATTAACTTATAAATCATTTTGGATATTTACACTAATAAGTTACACCTAATGAAAAACCCGCTCTGACGTTTAAGTATGAACCCTTCAAATTAAAAAATAACACCCTTAATGTTCTTCTTTATTCAAAAATCAAATCTTTGGCTTCCCTCATTAAGAAAAAATTTCATGATATTAATCTCCTAATTCGTAGCTATCTAATTGTTAAGATTCTCTTTGGTTTTCATTCCCCAAATAGCTTATTTAGAGTCAAAATTTTAATTTAAAGAAGAGCTAGTTTAAATAATTACCCAAAAAAAAGAGCTAGTTTACATGGTAAAGAATTTCATTTATTGCTAACGTGGTCAAGTTAAATATGTGCATGATTTTCTTTTCATGAATCATAAGGTTGGTTTTGTCGTAGTCATATATTTTTTTGTAGAGAGTATTTAACGTTCAATAAAGAGCACGATCACAAAATATGAAATCTCGTCGAATGCAATTGTATAAGCTCGTCAAGTTTCTTTTTCTTTTTTCTTTTTTTTTTAAACTGAAAAAAAAAAGGTTCACTAGTATGTCTTTTGGTATATTTTGTTAATTAGTTGAAATGCAAGTTAAACTTTAAATATTTTATTTGTTGAAACTAGATTTTTATTTGTCATTAATATAGATTTTTTTTCTTTGATTTATAATAGGTAAGAGTATTAATGTTTATGAAATGATTCCGCACTCCTGAACTCCTAGAGTCACCAGTGTCACTATCATATCAATGTATTGACAGACTCATCCATTAAAAGAGTACAACATACACATTTAACACATTAGTAAATTATTTAATGTCTATAAAATTTCCCTATTTTTACCTCATGAATGTTGGATATGTGTAACAAAATGGACGATCTCCTTTTGGGTTAGGCCTTGTTTGTTTGGTGGGATTTGGGGGTGGGTTGGAGTGGGTCCCATTTTTCCAATGTTTGTTCTCCTTTTTTTGCATGGGATTTGAAATTCCTACCAAGTTTTTCTCTCACTCCGTACGGTAAATAGCATCCGGGGGGGATTTGGATGAGATTTCCCCATATTAGTACAAAAAAATGTTTTCCACTGGCTATATCCCGTCGAACACAAACACCGGATATGGATTTTCTCTATCCATTGATATCCTGAGCAATATCTCAGGGATTTCATATTCCACACATATCCCAAGGGATTTCATATCCTATCCATTTATCTCTGATCAAACAAACGAGGCCTAAAACTTAAGTGTACAATTTATAGACTTTCCAACTAGAGCTTTTGACAGCGATTCAAGATTCAAATATTTCCGGAATTCAAACCAATCAATTAATGATAATTACCAAATTCAAGGTCAGTGGATATGCAAGAATCAAAATCTTTTCTTCTTCTAATTAGATGAATAAATCCCTAAATCCAGGTCTTTTCCAATTACATTCCTCATTCTTGGCATTCACTGAGATTCACTGAATCAGACAAGAGTTACACTAAAAAGGCCACTTTTAAGGTATTCTGGGTAACCGTAGTGATCGAGTCACAACAATTTTGTAGTGATCTCAATTGTTGGACTTTTATAATTTGTATTTGGGATCGGAACTGTACAATTTATTGAAAATGTTGAATAGATCATTCATGTAAAAAATCAAATCGATTGGATGTTCGTAGTCATATGTTCGGATGTCATTTATATGGATGACCAATATCATTTGAAAAATACACTGTAAGATGAATTTGTCTCAAATGTATGTCTACCATTCTCCGATGATCATAAATTTTTATACACATAATATATGCTCAACCTTTTTGGATAAATGAATAGTTCCGATCCAAATGAAAATTCGGAGGACCTACAGAATGACCTGGCTTACTACGGAAACCCCAATCCACTTTTGAGTCACCTAATTCTATCAATTTGACCACTTTCATGCAAGCAAGGGATCTTCACGGATTTGACATTCTAGTTTTGGTTCCAATAATTTTGACTCCTTACCCTAATATGAAAGCACTCGTTACATTTACCAAAAAAGAAAAATACTTATACATTTTGACCTTTCAATCTCCTCCTTAATTTTCTCTTCTTCCACAATCTATAAATTGTGCCTTTCTTGACCACCTTCTTCATTACATTTTCTCTCTATATTTCAACTTTAGCCATGGCTACCGTTTCTAACTCATTCTTATCAGCCTTCTTCGTCATTACTCAACTCATAGCTCTTTCATCCGTTGGTGGTTTCACCGTTGATCTCATTCACCGTGACTCCCCTAAATCTCCCTTTTACAACCCTTCCGCAACGAAAACCGACCGGTTCGCTGATGCCGTTCGACGCTCGTTTACCCGTGCTTCTCGCTTCCGAAAGCAAAACACAATCTCTCCAAATAACAACATCCAAGCCCATATCATCGCCGCCAGCGGCGAATACCTAATGAACATATCCATCGGTACCCCGAGTTTCGAAGTGCTCGCGATAGCCGATACCGGTAGCGACCTCACGTGGACCCAGTGCAAGCCGTGCGACAACTGCTACAAGCAAACCGCTCCGCTTTTCGACCCGAAACAATCCTCGACGTACCGAGCGTTGTCATGCCAAGCGCGCGCTTGTCAATCACTTGATGCTTCTTCTTGCAAGGACAAAAACATTTGTGAGTATACGTTGAGGTACGGAGACAACTCGTACAGCAATGGAGACCTTGCTGTGGAGACTTTCACTTTTGGGTCGAGTTCGGGACGGGCTCTTTCTGCTCCAAACACGGTGTTCGGTTGCGGGTTCGATAACGCGGGCACGTTCAACGAGACGGCCTCGGGTATAATCGGACTAGGAGGCGGGGCCCTCTCTATCGTGACACAATACAGCGATGCGATTAATGGCAAGTTTTCTTATTGTTTGGTGGCCGAGGAGGATAGAACGAGCAAGATCAATTTCGGGGAAAATGCAATCCTTTCTGGTGAGGGTGTGGTTTCGACTCCTATTGTGAAAAAGGACGTTGACACTTTTTACTACCTCACTCTGGAAAGCATAAAGGTGGGAAACAAGAGCGTGACTTATAATAATAATAACAATAATAAGACGAAACTGCCCTCCGTATCGGAATCCGATGGCGAAGAGGGTAATATCATAATCGACTCGGGGACGACTTTGACACTTCTACCCCCGGACTTGTACGAGGCTATGGAAAAAGAGCTGGTAAAAGCCATCAACAAGAAAACCACACCGGACCCACAACAGTTCCTTAGCCTATGTTACAGTGATGTGAACATTGATATCCCTACATTGACATTCAAATTCACAGGGGCAGAAGTGGAATTGCCGTCGTTGAATACCTTCGTCCGAACCGGAGATAATTTGATTTGTTTGGCAATGGTTCCTTCCGATCAATTGGCCATATTTGGAAACCTGTCTCAGATGAATTTCTTGATCGGTTATGACCTTGAGAACAGTCAAATTTCGTTTAAGCCAACCGATTGCGGCAAGCAGTAGCTATAGTGGGAAATATGATTTGAGATTCATGTAATTTGCTTTGAAAAATATTTGAAGGCAATTGGTTGATTTAGTATGTCACAGATTTTGTCTTTTATTGGTTGTGTTAAAACTGATGTCAATCTTTCCAGAGTAATGCTTCTTCTTTTTTATTTATAAAGTGTAGTCTTGATTAATATTATGTTCCTTGTTGTTTTTATGAGATTTCTCTGTTGATTTTATAATATAAAAATTTGGGATCAGTGAGAAACTTGTAAAAACTAAAAAGTCCAAAAGCAAAAATTCATTATGCGTATTGTTTATTAATTTGGGGATGGTTACAATACATACTCATTAAAAACATGTGCATGCCTACCTCGTGGCAATCGTAAAAAAATTTAGTATCTCGTAACTTTTATATTGAAAATTAACTTTTAAGAAATATGGTTTGCACCTTCTGCTTTACAAATTAAAAATGGAAAATTGGCTATGAGAAAAGATGTAACTTTTTATTCAGAAAAGGTAATCGGTTCTTAACATTTTTAAGGGGATGTATCATACACGCCCAAATATGGGTGTGTTTTGTAGCATTTCCCTATTTATATTGGAAAATGAACAGAGGATAAAGGAAAGTCTCACAAATCCTTAGGGAAAAATCTTTCTTACACTAAATGTGCAATTTAATATATTATCTTTCGTTAGGTATATTTTTCACATTCGAAATGTAGAAATGTAATATCATCATTTTTCAAAAGATTTTCAATTGAGTAGCGCCTAATCTAAGGATTTTCAATTGAGTTTGATTATGTTTCCATAAGTTAAAGATCATATAACGCTCTCCTCTTTTTTCCTTTTTTGATGATGTCTAGGTTAAGTTTACTCACGCTTTGACAAATTCTGGTACCTTGTACTTAGCAATCGGTCAAACCTCCAATGATTCTAAAGGTCGGAACATTTGAAGACTTCACGAGGGACCAAACTCTTCGGGGTCGATATCAAATGCCCACGTTATACATGGCATATACATGATTAGTGCTTTAATAGACTCCGTATCTTCAACCAGAATCTTATTCGGTAAAATATAGAATCACTCGTTCTTTAAGTCAAGGATAACAAAGAAATTTTTTTGGTCGACGGCTAGAATCACTCGTTCTCGAACGAATCTTCGCTCTTCAATTACTTGAAATATCTGTGAATCTTGCAACGTAGAACATGTTTGACGTGAAATTTGTAGAAGAATCAACACTCTACGAATTCACGTCATAATACATAATGATCTCGACATACCTTGAAAGTTGAAAGGAAATGCTACAATACATGCTTGAACTCTTAAAAGTGCTTAGAGCTCTTATATTTGGCCTACAAGTATTTTTTTTTTCCTTCATTAATGAAACTCGTTTTATAGGCTCAAAGATTGGGAGGGTATTTTGCAATTTCTCCAATGAGTATCATGAGTGATTTGACTGAGCTTGTCAAAGAAACACAATTGTGAAATAATTTTCTGATATCTTCCATTCATTGTAATCCTACAATATATCTAGTACAAGCATTTACAAGGAAAGAATAAAACATACAATAAAATATCCTACAATTAAGGAAAGAAAATAAAGGGAAATACTTAATTAAGGATATTGACCGTATCAAATCAATCCTTAATTCTAGCATTGCCCCTCAAGTTGGAGCATGTATATCGCACATGCCTAACTTGTCTAAAGAGCCATCAAAAACATTGCTGGCTACAGCTTTGGTAAGAATATCGGTTAGTTGATCTTCAGACTTCACAAATGGAAAAATAATGATCCCAGCTTCAAGTTTTTCCTTAATGAAGTGTCTACCAACTTATACATGCTTCGTCCGATCATGTTGAACTTGATTATGAGCAATTTCTATTGCTGAAGTGTTATCGCAATACAACTTCATTGCGTCCTGAGAGTCAATAGACTCAACACACAAATCCCTAAGCAAGTTCCTCAACCATAGTAACTCACATACAGTGGCGGAGCCAGGATTTCCACTCCGGGGGGGGCCATTAGCCATAAGCATTTGATAGCTCTACCGATGCCTACAACAAGGCCGGAATTGCCCACTCATGGGTGACATTACGGAGAGAGGACTAACTTTCGTCCTCGATCCTTAAAAAGATCAGTTATAACAGTTGTCAAATTAGCTTAGCAGCTGCAAGCTTGATTGCTATATAAAACCATAGATTATTTGAGACACTGAAAATTAGGGATGGAGCCCGGATTCGGCCACGGGGTGGTAGCATTCAATGAAAAACTAGTTACATGTTGTACGAAAAATATGAAAGAAAAAATTTACTAGGAAGTCATATAATTATATATAATTAGGTTTAGTTATGGGCTTTTTTTGTGAAAAAAATTACTATGAATTCATATAATTACATTAATTCCAACCATAGTGCGTAAAGAAGCATGCAATAAAAATGCTTAGCTTTGAGAAAAAATTTAATGTTTAAAGGTGTCACGTTTTTCTCCATTTAGTAAAAAAAATTTACAAACCTAGAGTTGTTCCAAAAAAAAAAAAATTAGAGAGAGAGAGATGAGTATTATATAGTTGGCAATTGAAAAAAACCAAAAATCTGCACCTTGTGAGAATCGAACTCAGGTTGAGAAGTGTGGAGTGAGGCACCTTAACCATTGAGTCAAAGCTCACTGTTTGTTCAAACTTTCTCTACTTTAATATTTATAATTGTTCATTGTAATTTTTTTTTTTTTTGAGAAAGTGCGGGGGGACCAGAGCCCACCCCAGCCCCAATGTACGTCCGGCCCTGCTCACTTCTGCACTTGACCTTGCTACTATCTGCTGCTTTTTACTCCTCCAAGTCATAAGATTTCCCCCTACAAAAGTAAAGTATCCTGACATAGATCATCTGTCATCAGTTGAACCAGCGCAATCTGCATTAGTGTAACCTTCAACCTTCAAGTGGTTATTCTTGGTGAACAATAACTCTTTACCTAGAGCAGACTTCGAATATCTCAAAATACATTCCATGGCATCCATGTGAGGTTTATGATGATCAAGCATAAACTGGCTCACCACACCCACTGAATAAGCAATATATGGCCTAGTGTGAGACAAATAAATCAATTTTTCCACAAGTCTCTGGTACCTTGCCTTATCAGCAAAAGTCACATCCAAACAGTGAAACAACTTATGATTTTGTTGGAATCCAACTCATCCCTCTATCCAACCGTTTCTCGACATCGTAGTGTGTTTTCGATGTTTCTCAATCTGAGTTGGTGGGGTTATTGATTTGTTGGCTGTGGCGGCTACCTTCTCTAGGTAAGTTTCGTTCAAATGGAGAGAGAAAAAGTAGAAAGAGAAAGAACATTCTGGGAGAAGAATGAAGATCGTGCACATAAGGAAAGGAAAGGAACAGGGCACCGAAGAGAGTCTTCTTAATTAACTATGTTTGTGGGAAATTTACCAGAGGAAATGGATGAAGAGTGGATGCATCAGATTTTCTCCGGAGCAGGAGAGGTACAAGACGTTTACATTCCCAAAAAGAGATCTATCTTTCAAAATCAAAAAATTGGTTTTGTTAGATATGCGACGAAAGGTGAAGGATTCAAGGCTATTAACGTGTGGAACTCGGCAACCATCAGAGATCACAAATTACTGGTGAAATTTGCAAGATTCTCTGAGCGCAATGGGCTACCGACTCACGTAGATAAAGGGAAGGGGTCTGTGCAGGAACATAATCAACCAATTAAACCTAGATTTGCAAAGACTAGCAGTCAAGGAGGAGAGAGGCAGCAGAAGACACTGGAATACCGAGTGGTGGAGGGGAACTCTTACGCCCAAGTGCTTAAAGGAGTGGAAAATCAAGACAAGCTAGGCAAGAAACGGAGCATTCAAATCTAACCAGTAGGTAACGGATGGTTGTCCTGAAGTGCTGTGGCTAAAATACAGAGACTAATGTCAGCAGTGGATCTGGAAAGGGTGTTCAAATTGGAAGACATTCACAATGTCAAGGTTAAAGCAATAGGTGGAAGGTATGTTGTTATTTTGCCCGATCAGGAAGTCACGGCTAAAATTATCAATGAGAAATGGATAGATAATTGGTTTGAAGAAATAAAACCCTGGAATGGGGAAAGTGCAAAGGATGAAAGATTTGCCTGGATATCATGCTATGGAATGCCCCATTTAGCTCCAAAGTATTTTGTTGGTCCATTTTCATCATCGGGATGCAGAGGACTTTCTTAGGTTCAAATTGGGGTGTCTACCAGTTAGCTTAGTTTAGAAATAGGTGAGTTGTTGGGGTCAAGGAGAACTAGTTGTTGAAGACAATGAGCGTCAAAAAGTCATGTCGTTTAGGCAGATTCATTGAACTAAAAAAGAGGAAGGAAATGTGCAGCAACTAGGAATTTAGGGATGAAATTAGACGTATGTTACTGAGCAAATATTCGCATCATTAGAATTAACAAATTCTTAAGAGTGCAACCAAGATTTTCTTGACAACAAAACCTTATAAGTAAGGTTGGATCACACATAAAAAAAAACTTCAAAATTTGCCTCCCGGCCTCAGAGCATTCTTAGGGATGATCAAGGAAAGATTTACGGCTTCGTGGGGCACCTCTATTGGGCCTAGTGTCTCGAAGCGTAATGTTTGTAGCAGCAGGACACACTTTCAACCTAGTCCCGCAGAAGCGAATCAATATAAAGGACATGAATCCAACTAAATGTACCCATAGTCAACAAAATTGAAGGGCAAATTACTCTGCCATTCCAAAACGTACCCAGTTCAAGCCCAGCATGAGTAACTTACAATTATTTTTTGCAATCGAATGGTTGCAAACTTAAAAATCGCTCTTCCTATCCTCTAGAAAAACACCCGTTGCTGCCATTTTAATTATGTAGATAATTTGAGAGACCATGTCATTGTTATAATATAGCTTTCTGTGGGCTATTAAAGAGATTCATAATTGGCAAATAAAAGCCTCAGTACCCAAAACAAAACCCCAACGTTTTCTCCCATGGATTTTATTTCGAGCATCCAAGGACCACTCAACATAATTGGTACCATCAAGCGGTTCCGGAGTGATTCGTAAAAAAACACAATTGTGAAATAATTTTCTGATATCTTCCTTTCATTGTAGTCCTACAGTATGTATAGTACAAGCATTTACAAGGAAAGAATAAAAGATACAATGAAATATCCTACAATAAAGGAAAGAAAATAAAGGCAAATACTTAATTAAGGATATTGATCATATCAAATCAAATCCTTAATTCTAGCAGAGCTAATTTTTTAAAATAAGAAATTTATCTGGTATTTCATGAAAATGATCAATCAAAGGTATCATTTCTACCACTATTTCGACCAAAGCCAAATAATCCTTCAAAACCTCGCGCTCCCAATTCTCGCTCTCATGCATTTTAGTAGTTTGAGTCATGATTTAAAATCGATTTCATGCTTGAGCACGCAAATTACGTGACTTAATATTGAGAAGGGAAAAATTTAAAATCCATTGTGAAAATTTAAAAATTTAAAAACCAACAATTCCAAGGACTGGCTGGACAATAAATAGAACCTATACATCTCTCTAAGCACTAAAAAAGTCTTACATATCAAGGGAGCAATCGAGGGTTGATTTGCAATCCCTCGACTCGCAACGGAAAAAACTAGAAAGGAAAAGACTTTAAAATTTAAAAACGATTTCATACGACGCTCTAAGCTTGACACATCGTCCTTTTACCAAATTTGACGGTAAAAGCTTTTTTATTCAAAGGATCCAAAACGATGCTTATTTTGAGTTTAGTCCAAAACGACTAAAAAAAATGGAAAAATAAAAAACACACACACCTTAATTAGGATTTAGGACTTGATTCATAGTTTCATTTATTTTCAGTAAGCAAAAAGGTTGGAAATGGACTTTCTTCGTTAAATCAACCCAAGCTTTTGATCTCTCTATTAAATTTTTTTTCCGGGTAATTTTAAACATTTAAAAATAACAAGACCCTCATGTCCAAATTTTCCTAATCTCAAACATTAAGAAATAACCAGAGCCCGATTTGTTTGATTCCTATTTAAAACTTAGAAGTACATCTGGTACTAAAACTGAATCTTCGTTATTAAATGATGTTCGGCTAAAAAACTATGTAAATTTGACAATTTATGAACAGAATTGATAGAAACGAGGATAGAAAGGAGGCTAACGAGACGATCCAAGCATTTCTATGGATGCATTCAGAGCATGAGGCTGAACTGAGCTCAAAACGACGTCATTTTCCATTTTTTAAAATAAAATGGTAATCTTGACCATCGAATTGTAAGGAAGACGAGACGTCACGTGAGAACATCACATGAAGATTCTCACATGAGACTCGTGGTTTACCTGCAGCGACCAAGAAACCAGGGGATGGTGGATGATGGCAGCAAATATATTTGGACAAATTCAACTACCCGAAAAGGAAATTGATTGCTTTGGAAGGGATTGAGATTCGCGAAACCCTCCATCCTTTGACTCGAAGAAGTGAATAGAGACAAGGAATTGATGACGACTTCGGATTTCTTTCTTGGGTTTTTGGTCAACTCTCTCAGACTGTTTTTGTTTGTTTTTTTTTTTTTAATTTTTAGTAGATTCGCATAAAATTCATTGTCTGGATGAGAAAACCATAAAATGTTGAAAAAATATGACAAGAAGTTAAAAACATTGGAGTACTAAAGAAGGAAAAACTCAAAACATATAGTAGGTTTACAGCTTTTTTGTTTGTTTTTTTCTTTATGAACTTTTTTTCCCAATTTCGGCTCCTATTTTATAGAGTAGTAATATTATGATTTCTTTCGTCGAGAAAAATCATTAATCTCAAAACTTTGACAAAACAAGAAAAAGGACTAAACATCAACAATACTAACCATATGAATCATTTGTCAAGAGGTACACATGTGAAGAACGTATTATGGTGCCAAACACCCTGAAAATGTAATATTAATACAGCCTTGGAAGAGCAGAATTGGCCTGAAAGAGAAGGTTCAAAATCTGGAGGAGGAGAAACATTGTTTTTTGAACGGCAAAAGAAATTTTATTAATCTTGGAAGTGATTACAAGATTAAAAGGATAGGAGAAAACGGCATCACAACGAGAAGGAAGCATCTCAACTAGGTTGGCACCCAACCTCTCGACAATCATATGCCTCTCCAACCCCACAATGCACAGTTGGCATGGGAAGTCTATGGTGTTGAAGTCTTAATATCCGACAAATCGCAGAAGTTATATGCTTTTTCACGGGACAAAATAGAATTTCCAGCTGCCCTCGTAACTAGTTCAAATCAGAAACAAAAATATTAAAAAAAATGTGAGAAAAAAAATTACTAAAAAAGATTGACACCATAGAAGAAGTACATAGTAAGGATTCTGTGGTACATCACTTTCATATATCACAAAACACACTCATATAAAGCTGAATCCTACAACACAAGCAGAAAAAAAACAAGCTTGTATAGCACATTAACCAAATGTAAAAACTGCGGGAATTTTGGCCCATTTAACTCTACAACACTAGGGTAACAGCAGGACTCTACAACACTAGGGTAACAGCAGGAAAGAAAATAAGTTAAAATCCATACAAATTCACCCGGTTGCCGCTGAGCCGCCTCCAGGAAAGACCAAATGACTTGGCATAAAGAAAAACAGCAACACCTCATTCTATCACTCCAAGAAAAATTTCCCAAAACCATTACCTTGTGCGGCAGATCCATCTTTACAGTGGAATACAGAGTAGAGTACTACAGATTGCAGCCTTGTGCCTCTGAACATTCAGCAACAGTTGGTGATCCACTTTCTCTGGTAAATGCTGGATCAAGGAACTTTGCGACAAATGCCCACAGCCGATAAACATCATTGAAATCAGTCAAAAACCCAAGAGAAGCCGTGACAACCTCAACGCGGATGAAGCCAGTTTTTCCATCCCGCTGTTCAGTTTGCGTTGGCCTCCAAAGGCCAGTGTCTTCAAGATTGAGATCCCCACGTTGCTGTTTAGAATTGTCCGAACTCCGTATGTGACTGAGAATACCGATCCCAAGAGAGATACCATTTGCCTCCGCTAGCTTCTGGACAAGTTCCGGACTGATTAGACCCCGATTTCCATCTCTCAAATTGAAAGCTACAGCAGCTCCCCTTTCGTACGTAATCTTTGGTCCATAAATGTGAACGAGTGGCACAGGTTCTTTCTCATCCAAAGAGGGTAACCTTAACTGCAGTAAGGATGTCACAAGCCAGTTGATCAAGAACCTCAGCCTGACAGTGATCTTGTTAAGACCCAACATGTTTACATGATCAAGATGCCTGCATTCTATCTCAGGTTCTTTTCGGTCTGAATCTTGCCTATCACCATATTCTCCATCAGTGATGTACTCCTCATCATCCAAACTTGGGGCCGATAAGTCTCCTGGCTCCATTGTGTGGCTCAGATGCTCCTTATGGTGATCTTCCGAACTGAACGATACCGTTCTTCCCTTACTAACAGGCTGTTCAATCTCTTCCACCCCGAAAAACCTACCCCCACCCAACAACCTAAACTCCCCTTCTGTTTCCCTTCGTATGGCACCCGCTTTCGAATCAATGCAAGTTTCAGAGATTGTGCCATTGTCGAGGGGCTTTTTTAGGCAGGGTCCATCTACCCCAGAATATTTCCTTGCTTGAGGTTCCTCCTGAATTTCCAGATCATACTTATGGCCTAAACCCTCTTCACCATTTTGAGAAAGCGATTGCGCTTCTGGTAAATGTTCTTCTTCAGTAACCTCCTTAAGATGTTCTGGATCCTGTGACACAGATAGAACAGCAGCATCGAATGATTGCACTTGGGAGTCCTCCTGGGAAGCTGGTTGTACCTCTTCATCGTATGTAGGACTGTTGGAAAATTTTGATGAGGGTTTTGGAGAATGGCGCTTGGTCTTCTTCCCAGTAAACCATACGGGTGGTAAGGGAGAGGATGCATTCTGTTCGTTATCCGATCCCAAAGGACTCTGACCCACATCAATCCATATTGAGTTTTCTGATGACTCATCTTCACTGAAAGCAGGACTCCTCATCACCTCTCCCACAGAAATACTCAGAGTTTCTTCAGATATGGTGCTTGCTCCGTCTTTATCAGAGCAGTTATCCAGATCCATCTGAGTCTTAAACACATCCCTCACCTGAGCAGAAGTGTACACACCAGAAAAGGCAGGCAATAGCTGTTGCGGTTGAGTCTCAGAGGATAATTCCACATCCCCACAGGCTGCCTCATCTTCAACGCCATGGAATCCAGATAAACCATCAACAGAGTCGCTCAGGTACAGAGGAAAAACTGGGGTGATCTTGACAATACCAGAACCAGTTTGCCCAGACCGATTTTGAAGGCTCCCCATCACTGATTTCTTAATGAGAAGGCATCCAAATCCAGTTGGGTCATAACCAAATACCCTATAAAATGATGTGATAATGAAATCTGGCCTAAATAGAGACAATCCAAGAGAATCCATGTCTTTGGGACCTAATGACCCAGCATCAAGCAAGACATGCCAATTGTTCTGTTGAGCTAATGACATCCACTGGTATGAATACTTCGCCCCAGTGACTCTAGATTGGACAGGAAACACGAAAAGACCAGTTGCTTCCTTTTTCCTCTTTTTCTTGTTTGAAATCTGCTTTCTGAGATCAGTTGAGCATAATTTGAGGGTTGGCCATTTAAACCAAGCACTTTGAACTTCTGCACCTTTATCTCTTGCACCCTGAGCCATCATATTGACCGACTGGCTCTCGTGATCAAACATGGTCAACAATTTCTTGTTTGTTTGAAAAGGGTATGATTCTGCTAGCAATTTAAATGCTGACCCTCTACTAACAGTAAAAACAAGGGTATATTCATTCTCAGGGATGTTCAAATAATCCATAATCCTAGTCTTTATATCATGTTCCATAGTGCCCATCTCAGCACCTCCATATAAAGCATGATTGCTCAAATTTGTAGTAATCTCAGATAAGCTAAATGTGGAAGATTCCCAATAGTGCACTGTTTGGATAAAAGAAAACAACCCAAATCCACAATAATCAAGACATACCTTAAGGGGTGACCCTGATAGGTTTGCATACTCATTTTCCCTTAGCTCATCGATCTTTTGGGTTGATTGGTACTTTGGGTACATGGCAAGGAACTTGTCAAATGATTCATTTAGGTATGGAATGGATTCTTCAGATTCGAATGTGCGATCGGCCGCTAGAGAAGTGGCTCTGAGGAATTCCTTGTGGGTATTGAGCCTAGCAAGGGATCTTGATCTCCCTAAACCTCCTCCTTGATTCAGAGCCGTTGCTTCAGAGTCCATGTGTTGGGACTTAACAAGGGACCCATCTTCAGATGCTTCCTCAAGAGCTTCCCTGAGCTTGTGCTCTTGCAATTTTCTAAGAATTGATGGGTTTCTCTTGATTTGTTCTGAGGAATGGCTAGACCCATCTTTTTGCCTTCTCTTCTTGTCCAGAATCATAGAAGCACAGTGAGAGATTGGCTTCCATAGTGAAATATGCATTGAGAGAATCCAAGAAGGATAAACAGCTGCTGAAAGCTTCACTCAAGTAAAACTCTGAGGTTTTGATTTAGCCCATCAAATTTGAAAACCCAAAAAGCAGGTTTTGGTTTCAAACCTATTGTCCAAAAACAAAAAGCAAGAGGAATCAATGCAAAAGCTTACCCAGAATCAAAGCTTTGCTTTCAAAAAAACAAAACCCTAGTTTATGGAGGGAAAGCCCTGAAGACTTTGCTTTAAGGCAAAATTCAAAGAGAAAAACAAGAAAATTGAGTCAAAGAATCTCAACTCCCGTTAACATGGCCAGATGGAATGAAAACCCCAGATTTGACATTCAAGAAGTAAATAAGGACAAAACCCACCCAAAAATCTCAGGGTTCAAGAAATTGAAATCAAGTGGACGACGTTGACATTAGAAGTAGAGAAAACAATAGAAAGTCAAAGAAGAGAATTACAGTAAATTGGAAGGAACAGAAAGAAAGAGGAAATCATAACCTCAAAACTCTAGAACCCAACGCCCAGATCCAACAAAAATGGGCAAAGAAGAGAGCATTGAAGGACACTCAACCTGAAAATAGCAGAGAAATGGTTGCAGAGAGAACAAGAAGGGTTTTTTCAAAAACAGCCAAGAGAGCTCCTTTCCTTCTCGTTTTTTCAGCTTTCTGAGAAACCAATTAAAGTCGGAAAACTCAACACCACATGGTCAATTTACCCCACTGTGTTGTACCATTCTCTCTCTGTCGCTCTCTTTGACTCTAGCTGGCTACCTCAACAATCTACACTGACCTGCCGCAACAGACACAGAGAATCACATTTTGACTTCTTTTTACAAACCAAAGAGTGCATTCGTTTTGGATGTCCAATTGAATCAAAAAAAATACTACTTGAATCGCAACCGTTAAATAAAAATCACGCAATTACCCAAAAAAATAAATAAATAAAAATCACGTATAAAAAGTGGGATCGGGAAGGGGCAGAGCTATATAGGGTCGGGATAGCTCCGGCTCCCTAATTTCTTATTTTTGAGCATATTTTGTTATATTTTTTATAAAATAAAAATTTAAATTAAAAAATAAGAATAACGTTCATTTCGAGATTATGGTAGATAATGACCCTTGTAATGACGATATTGCGTTCGTCGAATCATATGATATACAACAATACTCGAAATTATTTTTTTAATTTATCAAAATCGTCCTATTATAACTCGAATGACTAAATTTAGTCTGCAAAAATCATCAAACCAAAATTTATTTCATAATCCAGTTCCCTCAAACTTTGATTCCTAGCTCGGCCGTTAGGATCCAGGGACCCACATGTGTGCTACAGAGTGTAGTGCAGCGTCCGAAATATTCACTCGACAATCAATGATCCGAATTAAAAAGAAAGAAACTATTCTAGGATGAGATGTTGTCCCTACACCCTGCATACACCCCTGCATTAGAGGGTCCCAGATCCTAAAAAGTGTGATATTGATTAGAAACTAGAAAGTGATGTTATCTCGATTTTTTCTTTTCTTTCCTTAGGTACAGAAAGATGTGATTTCTCAATTTTTTTTTAAAAAAAACTTGCATTTAGTATATCCGAGGTTTTATTCATCGTATTTTGAGATCATAATTACTGCTTTAAGATATGGTGGTACTCCTTTGGCAAAAAAAACATAAATTTGTTTTTTGGTTTATTCGTTTTGTCTTTATTCAAATTGTTTTCGCAAACGTTAGTTTTGCATCAAATTTTTGTGGTTTATTGGTTCCTCTCGACGAGACGAATCTAAAGAGTATAAAATTATAATCAAAACTAAATTTTTTTTTAATAAAACCAAAAATACGTGGTTTATTGGTTTAATTTTGGCTTTATTCAAAAAATAATTAATTTTCACTATAATTTCATACTTGTTAGATTCGTCTCGTCGAGAGAAACTAATAAATCACAAAAAAATTGACGCAAAACTAATAAATACAAAAAAAAATTTGAATAAAAACAAAACGAATAAACCAAAAATCCAGTTTCTGGTTTTTCTGCCAAAGGTTTCTACATTGGATCAAAACAATACTTAAATAGCAACAGTTCGACCAAAACAACGTATGAAAACTAAAGTATCGATTTGAAAAATATCTTGACTTTTTTTGTTTAAAAAAAAAAATGTTGGTTTCATTTATCTCTAAGGCTTTTTATATGGAGTATCACTAATATGACCAAATTTATCGTATTTTAAAGTTATGCTTGCTGCTTTAAGATATTGTATCTGGCTAAAATATATTGGCCGGTTGATTTAAGTGTGTGTTTAACTGGTTAATCCGACTCGTTTGAACCAATCAACATAGAACAATTAACAAATGTGATGACGGTAATAACAACGGTAGTCGTCGACGGTAATTACTGAACATCGATTCAATTGACTTATAGTGGATCGATTGATTGGATCAAGCCCTTGATTTTATCAAATCTTCCTAAAATCAATCGGAGAACTCCCCCTGAGTTATTATCCACAGACCACAATCTCTAGCTATGTCCAATTAGACTGAATGATCGATTTCCCTTGTCGACAAACTCTTGGGGCCAACCAAGGGTTTGCAGCCCAGCGGTTATTTCATGTTTCTCCCACAAGGGAGACCAGGGTTCGAGCCTCGGCGGAGGCGTTTGGGGTTTAGAGCTATGAATAGCTTCTAGACCCCTCTAAACTAACCTACTAATGTCCCGCTAACCCCCCACTGATGTATATTGAATGACAAAAGAGGTGCGCTCAAGTTAACCCGGATATCCGGTTATCAAAAAAAAAATAATAATAATAGACAGAATGAATGATTGGTTGATATATACAACTGCTAAATTGTATATACTTAATTGAATCATTTTGTCAAATTTAGCAGTAATTTACCCAAAAAAACTGCTAAATTTGACAAAATGATTCAATTAAGTATTTAAACAATTGATCAAACGATTCGAATCGATGGACCGAAAACTCAATTAGCATTGGTCAAAGACAAAGTTTAGAACAAATGATTTGTGCTGAAGCGAATACTAATAATTATTTGATGTATTTGGTTAACGTAGATTGGATTGATTCAATTAAAAGTGTTTACCAACTGAAAAGAATATATTTTTTAGAAGAGTAAGAAAAAAAAAAAAAGTGTTAGTTGTAATTTGTGAGGCTTGAACCTAAGTCTTATCAGCAGGACTACACTTCCATTTACCATGGTATGACAATCGAAATAAAAACACAAAGATCACGATAAAAAACTGTGATCTTTCTTACTTTCTTTGGTAATGCTCCACTTGCTAATTAATGGTACAATTTGAATAGATCAACATGAAACAACTAGCAAATGTGATAACTAATAGTAACGGTGGCCGACAGTAATTCGTGATGATCGATACAGTTGACTAGAGTTGATTGGATTAAGTGTTTATACACTTGATCAACCCATTTGAATCAATCAATTCATACATAATTAGCAAATGTGACAACAGTAGTAATGGTAGTTGACAGTGATTGATAGAATTATCAGTTAGCTAATTCAGGAGTAATCACTATTAATCCAAAATCTCTATGTTGTCCAATTAATGGATTAAGTGTTTAGCCACTTCATCAACCCATTTGAATCAATCAATTCATACATACTTTAGCAGATGGGATAGAATAGGGTTCCATTACCTACTCCTAAATTAGGATAGAGTAGTTTCTTGTATGTGCCAACAAAAAAAGTAAAATCTCAACTCTGAAAATATGCTGTTAGTTTTCACAAGGTTGTTTTTTAAAATGTAATACTACCGAATAACGTCCAACCAATTTAAAAAAAAAAAAACATGTACTCCCTCACAATTTAATTCCTGGAGTTTCCAATTGTTCAACTTAAACCCTGAAGTTTAAACGTGTGTCAATACAAACTCTCTGTTTGCTTTCATCTAGTGAGCTTAACGGCTCAATGGGAGATGGCGGGAACTCTCACTGTGTGGTCCTAATTAGGTTTCTTTTCCCTCCCAAAAGGTTTGGAGTATATGAGCACTAAGTAGAGTACTAGTGAGAGGGTGAGACACAGAGACTCATATATGACTCTTAGCAATGAATGAATCAACAAAATGGGGTGGGTGGTGCAATTGGGAGGATATCATGCTTCTGTGGGTTGGACAAGGTTGTGGAAATCAAAGACAGGAGCAAATCCAAATAGGCGATTTCTCTCATGTACAAACTATAAGGTAAGTTGCATCCATGTCTAAAATGTGAAACCCTGGGATCTTTAATGTAATTTTCCCCAATTTTTATAGAATACTAGTATTACCATATAATCTTGTACACAAATATAAAATGTGCAAGTTTATTTATGTCGAAGTCTTGGTAATGACAGGTCAACTAAGAACACGCTGTTCCATATCAGCATTTTTGTTCCTACCTGCTTAATTAATACTCCATTAATTTCTTAATTAAGAAACAATTGATCCTAATAGCCAAACTTTTGGAAGATCTCAGCTTGCATTACTTAAACTCATTTTTTTTTAAATTTTAAACCTTTTTGTCTTATTCTCACTTCAAAATAGTACTGGCCATCAGTTTATTTTGTTATATTAAGCAGATTACTATTTTATATGTGCCAGACTTATTAATTTACATATGTCAACTTTAAAACTCCTTATTTTATGGTGACTGGTGATTTAAAAAACTAAGTAATTGCTGTCACTTATACTTTAAGAGCAGAACAGATTCTCTCTGTTTTGGAGCTCAATGCTAAGATTACCTCCGGTGTGTGTGCAGTGTGCCTGCCTTTGCTCTTGGAGGAATATTAAGAGGATTGATCCCAAGCATAAAACTATAAATACAACATTTTAGTATACACAAAATGTACACTGCTTCCGTGAGATCTATTTCGGATTCCACACAAATGATAGGAGCCGCTCAATATTTTTAAAGAACTTTTTTAGGGGCCACTTAAAAAAATTAGCTCATTTTAACATCGATAAAGGCTCGATAGATTCTACGCCAATTTCCTAACCCTGAAATAAGTCCCACGAAAGTGGTGTACATTTAGTGCGTACTAAAATATTGTACCCAGAGCATGAACGTACCTTTCATTGTTTTTGTGGCAGCTATGAGTTGTGTTTCTTTGTTGCTGTTTGTTCTGGTTTCAGCTCTCTTGTTTGGTTGGTTTTGTGTGCTGGTTAGTCTTTGTTGTCTCGTTTCTCGTGATGCCTTTTTGACCTTTTCTTTTGGTTGCTTCTTTCAATGTAGCTTTATATTGAATGATAAGATTCGTCTTAAAGTTCATATTTATACAGGAGGTAACAACACATACTTAGCTACTAACTTAGTTTTTTGGGTTTTTTAGATTTTTTATATGAGAGCTCGGAATACGTATTGGCTTTGTGTGATTTTTTATGTGATGTATTGTGAGGGGATGACGGCTTTGTTCGTTTTGGGTTTTCAAAAACCAATTTTCTCAATTATTATATCCAATTATTACTCCTATTTTTAAATATTAACTTCATTTTTCTCTCTATCTCTCTCTAATCATTAATCTCCATTTTTTAATTATTATCCCTACTTCTCCCTCTAATTATTACAAAAACCAAAATCCAAAAACCAAACCAAACACAACCGACATGTCTCAAAAAACTCAATAAGCTGGTTTTTGACTTTTTGAGTTAGTGGAACGGGGCCTCAGACCATGTTTGGTCATGACCACAATTTTATGACTATGTGATGTGTTACCGTTACATTTATAGAATGTACTTCACTAAATGACAAATGTGACGCATCGTTATAATACATTGATGGCACGTCACATGTCATATAGTGGTCTATCGAGTCTAATTGACTTACCATTATCCGACTAATTGTACATGTTATTTTTTATCAAAGAAATCTCGATGGAGTGTCAATAAAATATTGAAATCTCTGTAATTGGTTGAATAATAAATAATTATGGTTGAATCAAACTTCCTCCATCACAAAAGAAGGTACATTTTCATCATTCAAACATTTGGTATGTAATCTACTTTATAATATTTTCATATGCAATATTTAATTGTATGACAGATCTCATTTTAGTACAACAAAAAAAAGTTTTTTGAATCATAAAAATATTATTAACTATCAAGAAGATAATTTTTAAAAGGTGTAAATCGTGAAAATTGACATTTTTTGAAGGAGGAAAGGAGTATCATATTTCATTTGGCATAAGAATAAAAATGAGCACGAATTAGCAACAGTAAGAAATCTTTTGTTTACTAACTTGGTCTGTTATTTCTTGAAATTAAATAAGTGCAAAAAAATGCGAAATAGACAAACTTGCTTTGTTAACCAATTATTTGTTTATCGCTTTTATTCTATTTGGAATTTTTGCAAAATAAGCACCAAATTATTGTAAGAGCCCAAGTACAATTGTTGGTCCTTCAAAGTTCCATAAAATATTACTCCAGTAGGTTGTTTGTGCATGAAAAAAGAAAGTTATACGGGATTGTCTAAATAAAAGCTTCTTATAATCTATAATGTTTTAGGTGATTTTAAAAACTTTGTATTTTAGATTTAATTGAGATTTATCAAATAAGATTTATATTGCATATGAAATGTATTACCGATTGAAAAATATAATCGATTTTTTAGCCGGTTAGAATAGAACGAGAGACTATATTTTTTGGACGGAGGAAGTACTAGACAAACATTTTGAGATATTTAAAAGTTAAAAATTGGACAAATAAATTGAGACGGGAGAGTAGAATTTATTTTGACAGGTAGACAGACAGCCAAGCTCCAACGTTTTTGATTGAGATAAATTTTCTCACCGATCTCTTCTGACGTTTTCCAATTTACTTTCCACCGTTCAACCACTGTACTAGTAGGTAGTAACATTTTCAATAATAAAATTCACATGCATACTGACGTGGTTAGCTCTCAAACTCTCACGGATTCCAAAGGAGCTAGCTAGTACATTTTAAAGGCTTAATTTCTTCGTTACTAATTTATACAGTTTATACTACTCTCCCGTCCTAAATTGTTTGTCCGGCCCGCAAAACGAGGATTTGAAAACAATTTTTTTCAAGAAAAATTCAATACTATTTTTAAAATTACTAGATATACCAAAGAGTACTTTTAATTTATGAAACAAGTTTGAAAATTTTCTTTTAAAAGACTTACTTATTATTTTTAGGTCCTCGTTTTGCAGATCGGGTGGTGGTGTTGGAACAATTGGAGTTAGTTCAGTAGATCAGGATTGCATCTCATTACAAGATTAGGAGTTCGGGTCTCTCCACTTACGCGTGGATGTTATTTCCCTTAAATTTTAATTTTCATTGCGTGGTTTGACAACTGTACGTGTGTGTAATTTGAAAGAATAAAAGGAAAAATTCGTAATCTGTGTTATACTAGAAAACTTTCGTAAAACAATTGAAGCATTTATCGACATAGAGTTTATTCCCCTCTGAGTATAATATTTAGTGCTCATCATCGGTTTTTTTTTTAAGACAATATACAATATACATTAGCAGGAATTAGCGGTAATTAGTGGAGAAGTTTGATGTTTCTCTACGGACTCGAACCCAAACTTCCCTCAGCCTCAGGCAGGGGTACAACATTGTCTTTGCAGTACTATAATGTGATGGTTGAGCAGTCAATCATTCATTCAGTGACCATATTACCCATTGCTCAAATAATACTCCCTCCGTCCCAAATTGCTGGTCCTTCTTTTCATTTTGGGATGTCCCAAAATATTTGTCCCATTTCTAAAAACATCCATCAAAATAGGGTGACTTTCCAGTTTTATCCTTAAAAAGTAATTTTTCCATCTCAATTTGTTTGGCCATTATCTTTTATTTATAACGGTTCTTATGATTTTAAAAACTTTGTATAGTAAAACTAATTGATAGCTATCAAACAAGATCCATATTGCATATATTTTGAGTTTCATATAAAAAATTAGCCTCACAAATTGGTCACAGTAATTTTGACTGGACTTAAGGGCAAAACATAAAAGACAATACAAAGTTTTCACACCCCTTAAAAACCCACTTCCCCAAAAGGGGCAAGCAAATTGGGACGGAGGGAGTAACTCCTAAAATGTGTTTTGGCTTAATAAGTTACCTGACTTATTTTTTCCTCTTTATTTGATTTTTTTCGCTTTTGTTAGTTTTCCATTAGTTTTTTGTGTATTATTGATTTGTCTCAACGAGAGGAATCAAAAAAGTAAAAAAATATAATCCAAGCTCAATTTTTTTGAATAAAGACAAAAATAAGTCAAAAAGACAGATTTTTATATTTTTTTTCAATTTTATTCAGAAGTTTGAGAGTTCTAATCATTATTTTTTGTCTTTCTGGATTTCTATCGTCGAGACAAACTAATAGTAATACACAAAAATTTAATGCAAACTAACAAACGCAAAATAAATCAAATAAAGACAACAAAAAAAAAAAGTTAAATGCTTTTTCAAGATTCCTTGGACTATGCCAGGAATGAAAAGGTCTAGCATGTGTTCTTTGCATGAAGGACGCTACTTGGGAAATCATCGACATTGCTTTGTTAATTAAAGTTGGTATTACCGGCTTCTTCAACTAGAGCAATCAATGTGTAAGGGTGCAAGGTCTCCTTTTGGAAGCATGCCTTTTGCTTTTGAAGGCTTTCCGCTTTTGCTTTCACTTTTGTATTGATGTCAATTCAAACCAAAATTTCTTCTTGTGGGGCATTGCTATTACGCTATCCGGGGTGCTAGAAATCGGCCCCTTCCATTTTCACTATTTGAGGTTTTGAAAAAAAATTGTCTATATCTTTTAAGTTATACTAATATTTTTTATGTGCAATATGAATCTTGTTTGATAGTCTCAAATAATTTTACTAAACAAAAATCGAAACGTAAAAAATAATATAGATTGTGAGATATAGACAATTGTTTGAGTGATATAACTACTCAAAGGAGACCAACAATTCGAAATAGATGGAGTAACTCCAAGAGTTGTTGTTGTTTGGGCTTGTATTGACAGATCTGGCCTATTTGGGCTTCTGGGTTGTTTTCATTGTTCATATGAGGGCTCTCAATAAAAACCCGCGAATCGCAAATCTGATCCGAACCGAACCGTAGGTTTTGGATTAGGTCTGTGGATTAATGGTCCAGACACGGATTGAAAAATTAGAAAATCGTGCTTCGCAGTTTGGTCCATGGATTTTTATAAAAGGACCGTGGATAAACCGAACCGGGCCGTGAGAATTTAATAAATAAAAAATTATATATGTAATATTCGAATAAAAATTATAATGGGTTCCAAAAGTTACTTTTGGTGAAAGCATACTAGAAACAAACTATATACAAAATGTAATTTCTCGTGGATACTAGTACAAATTTATTGGCCGTTTCACTAACTTTGACTTTTTATTTTTTTGGATTTTTAATTAATATATGTGAAGGACTGCCATGAAAAGTTTGAAAAGCCGACCAAAAATCTCTTGTATTTTTTTGTAGAAAATATAAGAGATTTTTGTTTTTGTCCCCTGTTTTTTTAATATTCAAGAAATCCAGGAGAATAGGATATTCATCTTCATTTAAACTCGTGTTTTCACACGTTATTTTGTGTTCATTCCAAATTTTTGTCCATTTACACCTTACAAGATTTTATTGAAGATATTTAACCAGAACATTAAGAAATATGTTACTTATTTCATATTGAATACATATACAATGGAGTAATATACTTTTAGAAAATATGACCGTACTCAGAAAAATAATCTCAGCTTTCTACTAGAATGTAAGAAATACTAGATTTATGTTTTTTTGAACGATAATACTAGATTTATGTAACCTTATACCCGTACATGTTTAACCAATGTGCTTGTTTACCTAACAATTGTTCACTTTGTACGACATCCCTCCATTTACATAACACTTCCAAGAGTTATACTCCCTCCGTCCCTTTTTAAATGATCCACTTGGGAAATGTGTATTTTTGTGGATATTAAAAAAGACACATCCGTAGAACGTTTTTAATTTCTTTTTGCACCAAATTAAAGTACTCAATGAGCACTTTAATTTGATATAAAAAAAGTTAAAAAATTATATAGAGAAATATGTTTTTTAGGGGTTTGAAATTGCACGTATTCCCGTACTGATCACTTTAAAGGGGACAGAGGGAGTAATTAATCTTATCCTACCCCTTCCTCTTGTTTAGATAAGTTAGGTGCGATGTTCATGTATTTTCTATTAAAAAAATAAGGTTGAAAAATAGGCAAATATCAAACAAATCCAGCATTAAGTCCCAATTAATTGGGGTTTGCTATTGTCAAAATTGTGAATCCAAGTGGAGTAGATGTTTTTGGCATCAACACCTAACTTCTGAAGAGTTGGGTATTTGCATTAAAAGTACAAATTTCACAGTAGCTTGAAATTTCAAGGTGAAATTCTATAAGGTGCCATAATTCTTGTTTTTCTTTTTCGATAAATAAGGCTTCATTAAAACGACATTTGGTTTTAAAAACTTTTAAAAGGTTTACATGAGGGAAGAAAGAGCTATTTGGATAATCAATTGAACCAAAAAGAGAGTGAATGCCACTTTTTTTTGGACGTTTTATTCGATGCCCAACGGACTCAAACGGAAAAATGCAAATTGCACATTTGGACAAAACATACACAACACAAAAACTCAAACAGAAAACCTGCAAAATATGGTGAAATTACTGAATCAAGCCTTCTGACTATCCCTCCACGCAACACTCCCAACATCCACAGAAGGGGCACTTTGGTTTAAAATGGTCCAAAAAATACAAGCCACCATGGTTCCTTTATGCATAGATTCTTGATTGAAATGGTCTCATATTCTTCAAAAGAAAAGACAAGGAAAGAGAAAATCATGGTGCCCAATGCAGCAAATGGGTGAAAATTATGGGCTTTTCACTGGGACGATTGGAGTGACCTATTGGGCCAGAGAGGAGAGGAGAGGAGACCAACTCTTCAGGCCTAGAATAGTAGAATGCAACATGTGGAGAAGTCAAACAAGGAGAAATTCGGAAAATGAAATCTTCACAATAGACGAAGAAATAAATCAATAACAAAAAAGGATAAAACCCAGGAAACCAAAAACTCTAGTTTCTCATTTGCTAAAATGGGAATCTCATAAAATCAAAGGGGTGATTTTAGCAAATGAGGAAACTAGGCGCTAAAATCAACCCATTTTAGCAAAGGAAAATGGGTTGATTTTAGCGTCTGGTTTCCTCATTTGCTAAAATCATCCACTTAATTTTATGAGATTCCCATTTTAGCAAATGGGAAACCAATAATTCTTTTTCACTCCATACCTTCTTATTTGTTTTTTTCGCACTAGCTAGTCTACAAACCAAAGCAAGCCTCAAACTTGAGTCGCTTCACGTACTCACCACCAACTCATGAAGTAGTAAAAAAGGTTACCAGGATCACAATTTCAAAATGCTTACAATTAAATAAAAACAACCCATAATGTCATATCCAGCATGTCAAGTTGTCAACCCATCCTAATGCTGCAAAAACCATTCAAGCAAAACGCTTCCAGTACTTCTAGTTATGCAAAACAAAATTTTCGACTCGAGTTCATGACAACAAAAGCCCAAGTGGTCCGTCACATTCCCTTGCATCGAAGCCTCAATCTTCTACCAAAACATGTTCTTGCTTTTAGAGTTTGCTCAACATTCAAACCAGCGTTTGTTTGATCAACTCGTCAGATATGCTCATTGCCCGTACGACGCCTCTGCCTTAGTCTCCCACCAATACTATCTGGGTTCGGTTCAGCAATACTATGAGGAGACTTCCTTTTTAAATTTGGGCTGCTTTCCAGAGCAACATGATTGTCACTAGGTTTATAATCCATATCCTGCAGTCTCTCCTCTTTCTTGCCTTCCTCTTCTAGATTTGATAATTCTGACTCTGAGATAGGTGCAGACTTCTTGCCAGCCTCTAAGAGGCTGCTTTTAGCTACAATATCAGTACCACCGTGTTCGTTCTCAGCGAAACCCTTTTCTTCATTTGTCCCACATTTGAGCTCATTATCTCTCTTGCCCTCTTCATGTTTGGGGGTTTCCAAACTGAGATGATCATCGTTGGTGATAGGAGATTTGCTTCCATTTGGTGTTTCTTTTACATCTGAAAAGAGCAGCGACTTTTTTGCAGAAGCTGGAAGTTTAGTACCGGGATTTATGTCGGAGTCAGGCTGGGATCGCTGGGTTTGGATGAGATAATGTGCAACTGACTTAAAGCCCAGCTTACAGATCTGGAAAGTTGACAGTGTGAACTTAGCTTCAATTGTACCAAGAATAATATGCGTATGTCATAGTGGGAATGGTACTGAAGTTACCTTCCTATAAAGAGGGCCAGTTGGAGGCCATCCTTTTGCTTGCCGACACAAACTGCAGTTGCATATTCCGCGACAGACAGGGCATATCCAGTCCGGATTCTGATTTGCTTCAAGAACATGTTCCCCGTATCTGCTCAAACAATACAAGGATACCATAATCATAAGACCAAAAATCCAGGAGGAATATCTCAGCAGTTAACAGTTAGATTAACAGGAAAAGCCCACCTCCACTCCTTACCTCACACTGGCACAGTTAATTAGAGGGAACTTTAACAAAGAAAGAGAGGAACCAAATTCTAGTCTAGTGAAAATTGCCCACTATACGCTTCAAATGAAGCACGAGTCACGACTTGAGCAAAATACCCTTGTTGTTTGCTTGTTTAAATGGGATTATATGACAACTCAGAGTGTCTCAGACCAAAGACTGAACTACGAAAGCAAGCATTGATTAGGCATGCCAGTAACGCTCAACATTAGCATTCAATCAATTGCCTCCATTAACTAGAAAATTTCCCCCCAAATTGAACCCATCTACTCAGTGGCAAAGGTCATTACAAACTATGATGATCCAAAACCAATACCAAGAGATTTTATTGGTGTTCACATTTGGGAGATTAAAGTTGCTCAATCACAACGTACCTCATATACAAACAATCGCCACAAAACTGTCCTTGGACCATGCCACATTTGCTGCAGTGTGTGCGGTGACCAAGGGTTTTCTGTCTGCAAAGAAGGCAAATCTTAGATATAGTCATATGATTCAACAGCAGAGTAAAAGAGTCTACATATTTAAGCAAGGCCATTCAAGGTGAATGCATAACTCAAAAGTAAGGTACGATTTTGATCCATGACATTTAGTCGATTTCCATGAAAAACAAAAGAAAGACCTGCATTGATGACAAGTTTTTCCCTTGACTGGATCATAAATTCTCTTCCCGTCTTGTCCAATGCCATCAACGAAAAGAGTCCAACTCCTCTCAGTATTGCCCAACAGCTTTTCATGTTTATCCGTGTAAACCTCTGGCCTTGAACCCTCTCCCAGCAAATCAAGCTCATCTTCCAAAGAAGTATCCTTTTTTGAGCGTTGCACCTCAAAGTAGCTAATTGGTGTCACATTTTGCAACCTATATCCCCGCCAAAATGAGGGAGGACAAAGTCAATTCATATGAAAAGAGTTAGGAACCAAAAATATATAATCAGATGTCAAAATCATAAGATTCATAGCTATTCCTAAGAAGAACATATCCCAAAAGCATCATAAAGTATTGAAACACGAGAAAAAACAAGCAATGATAAGCTTTAAGGTCTTGAGACAGCTATGGTAACTATCAACCACCCAGTTTGAATATCGAAAGTCTACTCAGAAAGCAATCAACATCTACCGCCAATATCACTCTAAATCAGAGGAAAACAATGAGGTTCTAAAAACAATTTTAACACCCATAAATAGAGCATGACATGCGATTAGTCAGCATGACAAACATATGAATCAGAAACACCACGCTAAGTGTTGAAATACGAAAACTTAATATGAGGGTCTTGAAACTTCTTAAACACATAAATAATGCATGACATACGCGATTAAATATGAATCCAAAGCATCACACTAAGAGTCAAAATTAACAATTCACATCTAGGCTCCAGTTGACATCATTTTAATAGCTCAACTTCACAATTGGTGGTATGCATATCAATTTTGATCCATTAAGGGACTTTTGACCTTTTGTCTTTTCACGCTTTTTGAGAGAAGTCATTCTCTCACAATGCATCAACTAAAACAGCCAAAAAAAAAAAAAAACTAAAAAGGCAATAAGTCAAGTTAGCGGAACACCATCATTGATGTAATAGAATGACCAGCTAATATTAAGATACATGTTTTCTACCTCTAATCAATCTTCTGCTTTATTCCATAAAACGATAGCTAAACAAGATACATGTTTTCTACGTCTAGTTGATATTCTGCTTCATTTCCATTAGGCAACATAGCTAAACATGTTATTTACTTTTTATATGAAGTCTATCCAAATATATGATATTCTCTCTCTCAATTTGGCCCAGCACAAACGGAGATCCTTCCTCCGCCCCTGGATACCTACTAATACAAAAAATGTATCGAAAGAACGGCATCAAGCCTTAAAACCCCAAGAAAAACAAGAAGCCAGCTAAGCATAACCAGAGAAACATCATGCATCATAAAGCCTTTACTTATGGGGTCCGCTCGTTTGCTATCAATCCACGTATGGGGGTTTATTTGGACCCCACTAGTGTTCGGTGAGTAGGTCTCCCAGATTAAATGAGCCGAACGAACCAAGCATGTAGTCGTCCAAGCTTGGTTTATTCATGTAAAAAACCAATCTTGAACTAGTTTCTATTAAACAAACATGACCTCAAACTTACTCGAGTAGTTCCATTCATTTATCAGCCCTACCAATGTCGCTCTAAATCAGAAGAAAGTAAACAAAAACCCAATTACCAAACAAGGGAAAAAGAGGCAATACAGTAAGTATACCTAGAAGAGCGGCGAGTGGGTCCAGAGGGGGGAAGCAGCGGAGAGGAGGATTTTCTGTTGGAGGAGTTGTAGTTGCGAGTGGGCTTGACCGACTTGAATTTGAGGGATAGGTCGAAAATGCCCAGCTTTTCCATTCTCTCACGGTTCTCTTTGATCCTCTGTTCTCTGTACTGCTCATAACCTGATTTTTTCTGGGTCTCTTCGATTTGGGTTTGGCCATTTTCGCGGATTTGGTTAGTGTTTGGGTTTTCTTGGGTTTCTAGGGTTTGAGCACTTCTCAGAGTCACCATTGCTCTTTCCCTCTCTCTCTCTCTCTCTCAACTCTGGACTCTCCAACGGTCGAATGTGAGGAGTGTTACTCGGAATATGTGTTTTCTAGTCCGGAGTGACGTGTAAAGCCTTTTTCTTTTTTGAAATTATACAATTAATAAAGGGTTGAGACTCTGGGTGGGAATTCGAGCTGGCCGCTGTCGAAATGACGTTAGAACCCCTACAATGAAAAGTTAATGGGTGGCAAGTATGGATACACACCGGTCTGGTAGCCAGCTCGACCCAGTTCAAAAAATTTATTAGGGTTTGGAAAAAATGTTTTGGCTCATAGAACCATGCTAATTTGATATTTTAAGCCCGTTTACTAATTGTCGCATTTCGGAAAATTCCTCTAAGACTCAGCCCGGCTTGATTTAAATAATATTTTTATTTTAATACTATATGTATGGATGTATATGTCATCGCTGGAACCTAGTTGTTTAGGGGTTTTTTATCTTGATGAAAGTGACATTTATGAAGATTAATTCTAGATGTTACCTATGTAAAGAATACGTTTGAAGTAATAGCAATTTGTTAAGAAAACTTTAAAGTTTTTCCTCTTGAACTACTGTCTTATAGTAATAACTCATAGTTTTTTCTTCCTTTTATTTTTATTGTGCTTTACAAGATTTGTTGTGAAGAAGTGTGATTTTAAATGAGAGATATTCGAGAGAAGTTTTTACATGTTAAAGTTCTATCTTTTAGAGCACTTTAATTGCACTTTAATTTATGGTTTTGTTTTTAAAATATTTGGGAGAACTTAGAACTTTAAGAATATTATTACGGTTGTGAATTGTGATTGTGGTCGTCATGGTTGATTAAATTATTTTGTGATACCATACTTTAGAAAAATAAATGGGCTTGTTGGACGGCCTTAGGAAATTAAAATTTTAATTGGCCCAGGGTTGGGCATATTAAATGAAGCCCGATCATTAATGAACCGGGCTTGGGAATAGAAAAATCTTGTTATTATCTAGTATAAGCCCGGCCCGATTTTTGTGCACCCCTAGTGGTGTGCACTTGGGCACTTTAACCGAATCGGATTCACTTCTCATTTTTTATTTTTATTTTTTTTAAAGATTCTCCACTCATTTTTCCAATCAATACTCATATCTCCAATCATTATTCTCATATCCAAAAACCAAACCAAACACCATCTCAAAAATATATCTCAAAACTCTCATCCAAACACAGCCTGTCACCACAACATTGTGTAGGGCGGAACGATGTAGTTTTGGTTGCACTAAGGGCATAACAACAACTCCTCAAATCTACATCCTTTAAGTTGTACCCTTTAACCATCCAAAACGACTTCATTTTAGTCACCCTACAATCTTATGGGCTGCATTACAAGATCCCCAGATCCACTTTAACCCCCACACATTCTGTGAGATTAAAGGGGTGTTTGGGTTGCTAATCATTCCATTTTCCTTTAAACACAGGTAAAATGTATTCCACCAAAATTCATTTTCCATGTCTGACATTTTAGAGAACAAAAGCCAAGTAGGGTTGGGTTAGCTTTTTGAGTCATTTTTTCACTTTTTAAATTTTGATTAGCGTAAAATATCTACTGATTGTATTTTGCACATATCTCTCAAATATTATCAACCCCTTTTTTTGGACCTTAGGCCAATTTTCTGTAGACGCATAGATCTCCATACACTTTGGAGATTCATAATACATGTTGACCATATTTTCATTTTCTAGAAAGTTAAAAACGTAAAAGCCAAATGTAAAAACTAAAAAATGGGGCTGTTGAGTTTTAAGACTTCGTGTCATTCTTAAAATGGGAAGCGAGATGGTGTAGCCCCCGTCTCAATCATCCAAAATTATTTTTAACAGTTCGAAGTTTAAGTAATATGATCGTGTTGTACCGTATCAAAAATAGATTTATAATAACAATGAATTAACGCTTATTCCAAAGAATTAAAAGGACCCAAATATTGACCTTTTCTAGTCTTTTTCTCTTTATTTTTTGAAGAATTAAATTTAAAATTTTCACCTCCTTCATCTTTTGACTCCTTTTTGGAAACACTTTTTATAAAATTACATTTTTTAAAAGCCTTTTGAATTTTTTTAGTAAAAAGCCTCATAGCTTCAGTATCATACTCAACATTATTGCAGTCTGAATCAGAATCATCAACTTGGGTATTTTTAAAAGCAATCGGATTAACCGAAGTTTTAGTTTTTTGTGTCATTAAGTCATACTGCAATATGTCTGCTTCATAAGTTTGAAGTAATCCGACAATTTCTTCAACGGACATGTTAGGAAGCTTTTTCTAACCCTGAAGCATGGTGACTTTAGTACGAAAACATTTAGGCAGGGATCTTAAAATCTTTGTAACAACTTTAAAATCAGACATAGGCTCACCTAGCATAAAACTCGTGTTAACAATAGTATTAAGCCTAGTATAAAACTCCTTAAAGCATTCATCTTCCTCCATCCTAACCAACTCAAAATCTGTCACAACCCTTTGAAGTTTTGATTACTTAACAACGTTTGTACACTCATGAGTAGTAACCAAAATATCCCAAGCCTCTTTAACAATTTCACATTTACAAATATGGGAAAACTCAGTAAGATAAACAGCAACAAATATAGCATTAATCGCTCGATCATTAGCAGAACGAGCAGCTCTTTCGGTGACAGTATATGAAGACAGATATTTAGGAACTTGTCTCTCTTCAACCGTAACCATGGGTATATTGTAACCCGTGAGACAAATATTCCAAACTTTACCATCAATAGCTTTTAAGAAAGCTCTCATTCTAGCTTTCCAATAATCAAAGTTATCACCATTAAGCATGGGTGAATGAGGAGTTGAATTAGTCATCTCCATAATAGTAAATCAACAATCAAGTTATTGAAAATAGTTTCAAAAAAGTTTGATTAACCTGCTCTGATACCAAATGAAAAAAAAAAATCGGATCGCCTATTGATTTACTACTACGGTGAATAAATTAATTTTGCCGATTAATATAATTAAAACCCTAATCTATGTGATTATGCAAGATAATAAATGCAATAATTAAACAAGCAAGCATAACACATAGATATACGCGGAAAAACCCCAAGGCAGGGCAAAAACCACGGGAGAGAAGAGAGCACTATCCGCGAAACGCGGAAACAACCACGCTATGAACTCTTTCAATATTGGCTAAGAACTTCTTTGCTGACTCCTCATGAACCGCTTTAATAGATGCTCCTCCAGACTCGACTCCTTTAATCCTTGATCTACGCAGGACTCCTCCTTTAGACCAATCTCCAATCGTCTTTGAACTCCAAATGATATAAAAGATAAACAATCCACCTTGAGAGAGATTATGCGAGCATATAGATCCTAAGAACTCATTGAATCTCTCAAGGGATCAACCCACAAGCGTTTCTTTTGCTCTCATGAATTTTCTCTCTCTCTCTCTCTAGACGTTGTGGTTGCTAGGGTTCATGATAAGAAGGAATAGCATGCTTTATATAGACTTTATGGCCTAGCATGGCTCGCTTGCAGCAGTCTCTTTAGGTGGCTCGAACGACCTATTTACCCTTGCTGTATCCGCCGAATTCCTGTACGTATTGAATCTTCTGGCTCTCTTGATCGATCTCTCCTGTTGGCTCGAGCGACCTATTTAACATTGTTGTATCCGGATTTCCTTTGGCATTACAAATCTTCAACCCAATGATATAGACACTAATTGCTCGCTTAGATTGAGGCGCTGATTACTGTTTTCGATTCCTCACCACTCAATAAACTAACAAGCATCTACAAAGGATTTCAATTACATGGAAACGTCACGGAATTAGCCAATCACAAATAAGGAACTTACACTTGCTGATACCTAACTAAACTGATTTTTTACGATGAAAGTATAAGTACTATTTTCTGCAAACGAATGATCACAATCATTTGTGTTGGACCCAAAGCGGATTCCACCTCATCCTCACTTAGAGTGAGTTCTCCTGTTTCAGGATTTTTTTTTTAAATCTTCTCTTTAACTTACGATAACGTTGCTCAAAAAGTTGTGAGAGGTCTTGTTTTCTCTACGTGAGAGTTTAGGCCTCCTTTGTGGCTTCTATCCCTCTGGTCTGATTTGTATGGTTTTGATTATCATTTATAGTATAATTGTATTCTATATTCTATCGGTTGGAAAAAAAAAACCTTGATAGAATGTTCGGATGTCCTTTCTTTCCCATTTTAGGGTGAGTTTTCTATTTGATTAAATGAGGCTGAGGTGATAAAATGAGGTTCATTTTATCAAATGAGGTGGAGAGGTGATTTTATCTCCAATGAATCTGAACATTTTGACTCATTTAATCAAATGGAAAACTCACCCTTATTTTCTAATCTTTCGCATGTTCGCTGCAAAACCGGGGTGTTTCTTTCAATTGTAATCGAATCTAGGCCGTTGGTTGCCCCATTTTTTGGTAAAGGGTTATGATGTGGATACAAACAAAGCACGGCAGTAGAGGAGCGTAATCCAAAACAATTTACCGCCGAAAGCCAGAAAACAAATACAAATCCGGTCCTCAACGTATGTATGTAGTGGCTCAATTTCTCGCTTGATTTTATCAAATTTTGATTATAGTAATCTTAGATTTTATGAAATAAGAAAGTAAGTCTGATAAAATCTCATATTTTTGTACTAAAAAATTTAAAATTTTATCAACTTTATTTTTCACTTGACGGTCGATTTTTTAGAGCGACAAACTGGGCCACTGTATATACTCCATGATTATACAAACCCTCAGCTCAGGCTTGCTCTCTCTCTCTCTCTCTCCTCTTCGCCGTTTTCTTGCTCGCGAGCGATCTTCTCTCCTTCACGAATCTATGTCGAGGTCTCGACCCTCTCGGCCACCCGCGCACCAGCAGGCTCGTTCATCTGACCCGTAAGATTTCTGGACCATTTTTGTTCTTCCATTTTATCTGTTGATGCTGAAAATAAACCACCACATACACAATAATTCGTACGAACACTTCTGAAAAGTTTCTCACATTAGCGTGCGTACCTTATGCATTACTAGGTTACACGAACATAGGGATTCGTTTAGCCAAGTGATTTTGTTCTTCCAGCAATTTGTATCTTCTCACAAATTATAAGGTTTTGTTACCTAATGTGGAATGTGCGTTTTTTGTTCATTCTGTGTCTTAGATGATGAAATTAGTATTGGAACCCTATTTTAGTGTCCTATCCAAAGAGTTTAAAAAACTACGATGCAGGATAAGTATCATACGATTCGTATCACCTCCTTCGGAAAATGATACGTATCCCACCCTGTATCATTTTCGTATAAAAATCATACGATACAATTGCGTATTCTACGATTTATATGCGTATCCTTATTCAGTATGTATCCTACGATTACTTATTGGAAAAAAGAAAGTCTGATCTTATTTCAAGAAGCAGAACCCATATACGTTACGCAAATGCTAACAAACGCCATATAGCGTTTGGTAAGTGGGCCCTTTCTCCACTGTAATATGCCAATACCAAGACAAAAGTCCTTTACAGTCACATAACCACTTGCCTCCAACAGTACTTTTAGATACTTTACACTTTTGCCCTTAGTTTTCTATCCTCTTTAGCACTTTTCAGATCCATTTCTCTTATTTTCTCCCTTTCTATTTCATCTTCTCGAGTACTCTGTCTGATCTCCAAAATGAAAAGCCTCCAAAACCCAATCGACTACTGATCATCAATCTTCACCGATCCTCTTGCCATAGTCTCAGGTATACACGATATCTTCATGATCAAACTCTCAGGTTTCAAGGATTTCACTCATGTTTTCAGATTTGAGTCCGTTACTTTTTCGTTTTTCACTATGGATAGGGTTTCATATTAGCATTTTGAGTGTTGAAAATTCTGAAATCAATGTCTTGCATGTGTTCCATTTATGCAATTACAAACACACAAAAGCACATACTGCTATTTGTTTAGTTTTCTAAACAGTTGGTTTCGATTTTGGGTACCGTGGTTCGGATTGTCTTGATAGGTATTTAAGGCTTACGAAAGGGCTTAATCAATGGAAAAAGAAGTTTATCTTTTTTTTAACTTGATAACTCTGTGGAAGTTTATCCCTTTAACTTGATCTTTTTTTTTGATAACTCTGTGGAATTTGATCAAGTGACGGCTGTGATTATAAGTTAAAAGAAAAAAAAAAACGAGCAAAACAAAGTTACTGTCTTCAATCCTAATGAGGCGATGAGATTAAAAAAAAAATCGTTACTCCCTCTGTCTCAATTTAATTGCTTCAAACAGGAAACCATGTAACTTTGACGTGAAAAAATAAACCATTTTTATAATTAATTTTTAATTTTTTTGCACCATTCATAGGATATCAGTGAGTGTTTTGAATTGAAACGTACGAAAAAGTTCAAAAAGAATTAAAAGAAATAATTTTTTTTTAAATTCAAAATGACACGATTTTTCGTAGGGAGCAATTATGTTGGAAAAGAGGAAGTAACAAACAAAAAGTTCAAAAAAATTAAAAAGAAATGCATTTTTTGAAATTCAAAATGATACGACTTTTCGTTGGGAGCAATTAAGTTGGAACAGAGGAAGTAACAAACAACAAAAAAAAAAAAAACAAAAAAAAAACATAAGGATAAATTTGAAAGGGTAAATTTGGAAAAGGAATAAAGTAAAGATTGGCTCTCAAACTTTTGTAATGCATGAGTACTAATCTGATTAAAAAATCAAAACTTTTGAATGACAAGTCGGCAGAAGGAAATGAAGCAAAGTACACATTCTACACAAGTGACAAGGTTAAACGGTGCTATATAGCACCTGTTAGCCGGATCCTATACATTAATTCAACTCGTATGATCTAATTATGGCATCTTTCAAACAATTTGATAGAAATTCAACCACAGTGTAGGGCTTATAGAAAAGAGAGAAACCATACTTCGATTGTGTTTTGTCTGAATCATATAAGGGCTCTTCTTTTCTTTCTCTAAGGAGCAGAAAGCGTTTATGTAAGAGGCCCCAGTTGAGGGACTGGAAATTTTGCTTCTTAAAAACTTTTTTTTAAATGTAAGCATAATTTGTTGGTGTTATTAGGGGTATCTGTTTTTTATTTTTAATTGTATATTAATTATGATTAACCTTGTTGAAGCATAAACCATATTAGTATTTTGGCACAAGAAAGTAAAGTCCAAACAACCTCAATTGACAAAGCCCAAAGTTGAAAGATATTAGTGAAGGAAATATAAATATCTAGTTTCTAGAAACTCTAGAATATCTAGCTCTAGAAGCTCTTGAATATCCTTGTGAAACATCTAGAGTTTTTTTTTTTTTTGTAAGAATTAGTCACGTGTAATTTTAGAATTTACCTAAAAGTTTATCTTGTATGAAAATATCTTTGGACTAGAGCCTTCCATGAAGTAATATAAATTCCATGAAATAGTATAAATAGCGATGAGTTCTAGCCATTTTGTACTAGGCCTAATTTTTTTTGAGTTAAGTGCTAAGTCTTCTCCTCCTTTCAAAAATCTTGTCCAACTAAACATTAGAAATTCTTACTCTTCCAAGAAACTTATGGTACGTATCCCAATACGATCTACACAATGAGAAAACAATACACGATACGTATCCCGATGTAAAAACACTGGTCCCATCTCTTTCTCCCTCAATATGGACAACCGCTACCTGGACAGATATTAATTGCATGAGTTCTATGTATAATTGCAAGTAGATATCTGCCATATATATATACAATCCCGAACTATTGAGAGGGATCCCTCACCTTGCATTGGTGCGGACCTGATGGAATGAAGATTGAGGACTATTTTTGGTGGGAGAAGTGGTGTAATCTATTTTCTGATTTGAGAGGCTGTTTTTTTTTTTCATTTACAGGGCCTAGTAGGATATTTCCTTGTTTTGTGCACTTAGGATTTCTTATTTTGGTGTTTGTTTGGTTAGTTTCCTTAATGGTGAGGTAAGCCTATGGTATGTGTGTCCTAAGAAGGTGGCCTATGGTATGTGTGTCCTTAGAAGGTGCATCGGGGTTGCTTCAGAGCAGCCAACAGCCATTTTGAGTAAAAAATAACGGCTGCAACTTGTTTCTTGTTTGTGTCTAGGTACTTCACTATGAAGTAACCTCCTTAGGAGTTCTATATATAGGGCTGTAATACTTGTTTTAAGGGAGTTTTTGATGAATGAAATTTCAGATTATTAGTGTTCTGTTGTGGCCTTAGAAAAGTCCATTTTGAGTAAAAAATAACGGCTGCAACTTGTTTCTTGTTTGTGTCTAGGTACTTCACTATGAAGTAACCTCCTTAGAAGTTCTATATATAGGGCTGTAATACTTGTTTTAAGGGAGTTTTTGATGAATGAAATTTCGGATTATTAGTGTTCTGTTGTGGCCTTAGAGTGCTGCCTTTTAGGGCTTGGTTTTGAACCCCATAGCTCGTGGATTTCGAGCCATAGTTGCTGAATACTGCAAGAATCAGTCCCAAAATCTGATTCGGGCATAGTTTCGGCCTTGATCCGTATTAGTCGGGTTCATCTACGACTGTACTTGTTGGAATCTCCAACCAAGGTACATCAGGACCTCATAGATCGGGATCGAATTTCGATGATCTGAACCTTTCAATATGTTTAAAACATGTTTTTAAGGGTTCAAGCGAGAAATTACCAAAAAAAAAAAAGACCAGGAAGGGCTTGATCGAAGCATTTTTTTCATAAAAAATGAATATATACACATTTACGAAAAAATGTTCGGATCAAGCCCTTCCCGGTCCTTTTTTTTGGTGATTTCTCGCATGAACCCTTAAAAATATGTTTTAAACACATTGAACGGTTCAGATCATCGAAATTCGACCCCGATCTATGAGGTCTGCACGAAACCATGGTGAGGGATCCTTCAATATATATATTTGTTTGCATATGCGTGTGCCCTAGGATATTTTAACGAAATTCATGATGACACTATTTTGGTGATTGGCTTCTGTTCTAATCCCAAATGTATCCGAGCACCTTTCATGTTTGTCACATAGTGAAACATCATCTAGAAGGAATAAATTACAGTTGGGAGCAGTCTTGAATCAAGTTCAATTTTAGGAATTATGGCTGCATGTGGAATATCAGTTCCAGCGAGAACGGAGATAAGAGCTACCTAATCAAGCGAGGGTTGTCGTGGGGCTCATCCTTTGCAGTAAACTAATGGCAGTTTTTTTTTTATCTAGCTATTACTGCTAAGAATTGAAGCAGTTGCACGAAATCCTTGAATTTTCGGCCGAGCATGTAACAGGCAGGCTTGTCATCCTCATAAGACTTCTTTCGTAGCTTCTTATCACCTAAGAAGCATGGTTTTGGACCCGACATTTTCCAAAATTAGGACACCGACTCATTTAGGACACTTTGAATAACATATTAAGATCTATTATTCTCTGCAATCCCTTAAATACTTGTAATTGTTTTATAGTTTATGTGCCTATCTATTTTTTTAAAATTCAATCACATAATTGGTTCAAGAAACTCACAAAGTGTGATAATCTAGAATTATATCAAAAACAAGTTATATATAAGCAACTCTTTACTTGTGCTAAATACAACCTGTTACGGACCGTTCTTATCGTCCTGCTTGCTGAGGTTTACTTAGATTGGTTGAATGTGTGATTTTTGTTCATTGAATTTGCTTGCTGAGGTTTACAAATTATAAGGTTTTGTTACCTAATGTGGAACGTGCGATTTTTGTTCATTAAGTGTGTGTCCTCGATGATGAAATTAGTCTTGGAGCCCTTAAGTGTCCTATCTCTTTCTCCCTCAGTATGGGCAACTGCTGCCTGGACGGAGATTAATTGCATGAGTTCTATGTATAATTGCAAATAGATATGTGCCATATATATGTATATGCATGTATGTTTGTATATGCGTGTGCCCTATGATTTTTGTAACGAAATTCCTGATGACATAATTTGGGTGATTGGCTTCTCTTCTAATCCCAAATGTCCGAATCGGAGCACCTTTCATGTCTATGTCACATAATGAAACATCACCTAGAAGGAATGTATGCCAGTTGGGAGCAGTCGTGTATCAAGTTCAATTAGGAATTATGGCAGCATGTGGAATATCAGTTTCAGCGAGAACGAAGATAAGGGCTACCTAATCAAGCGAGGGTTGTCGTGGGGCTCATCCTTTGCAGTAAACAAATGGCAGCCGTTTTCTTTATTTTTTTTAATCCAGCTATTACTGCTAAGAAATTGAACAGTTGCCTGAAATCTTTGAATTCTCGGCCGAGCATGTAACAGGCAGGCTCGTCATCCTCATAAGACTGTTTTCCTAGCTTCTTATCACCTAAGAAGCATGGTTTTGGATATTAAGATCTATTATTCTTTGCAATCCCTTAAATACTTGTATTTGTTTAATAGTTTATGTGCCTATCTGTTTTTTTCAAATTCAATCGCAATTGGTTCAAGAAACTTATAACGTGTGATAATCTGGAATTATATCATAAACAAGTTATATATAAGCAACTCTTTACTTGTGCTAAATACAACCTGTTACGAACCGTTCTTATCATCCTACTTGCTCAGGTTTTTTTTTTTTTTTTTGGGTAAGTATGTTCATGTACTGGATACAATTGTTGGAGTTGCATCCATCCTAGGATAGTGTGGTTGAAATATGTTTCGATTTAGTTCCTAGGATTGTTGGAGTTGCTCAGGTTTACTTAAAATGGTTGAATAGCAAAGTAGAAAACTGGACGCGCTATCTAATAGTAGCAAACAGATAAACAGGATTTCAAGATCCTTAGTTACTGTTGTTTCTTTTTCCTTTTTGGGTACATAAGAAACTGAATGACAGCAAAATGTGGTCAAAGACCTGCACTAAGGCGTGGCTCTACCAGAGCCTCTAGCAATGGCCAATGTGTCTAGTCGAGAGCCATCAATCTGCTAAATTTGTATATCAATTATCAATTATAAGCCTCCAAAATCCTGTGGCGATGCATGTTGTTTCGTGGCGTTACAACATTAGTTGACAGAATTACTTAACCAAGATAATTGAGACAATAATGGTGTTTTAGATGCATGTTGTTTCTTGGTGTTACAACATTAGTTGACAGAATTAATTAACCAAGATAATTGAGACAATAATTGTGTTTTAGTGGCTTGCTTAGTTTCAATTTACAATGGCCAAATGGCTACTCGAGGCAGTGCTGCACTATCTATAGCGAATAGATAAGTTTGGTTTCTAGTGTTTGGCACTCCTTAGTTTCTTTTGTTCTTTGTTGGTACATAAGAAACTAAAAGAGAGCAAATGCATGAAAGGACCCGAGTCCTAAACTGAGGTCTGGCTCGACCAGTGCATCTGGGAATGGCCAATCTGATTGGTCCTCAGCTATCAAACTGCTAACTTTCTATATGAAGTACAATATATAAGCCCTTTAAAGCTCCTACGTGGTGGTGAATGATGTTTCTTGGTGTTACATTGCTAGTTGATATGATTACTTACCAAGATAGTCAACAACAACAACAACAATAACATAACCCATCTAGTCCCCAATCATTGGGGGTATGGGCGGGGGATGGTTGAGAAACAGACCTAACCTTTGGCAATATGCACAAAGTGGCTGCGCTCAGAATACCACTGAAACAGTGGCCCCCCTAAACCTCCAAGAACCGAGGAGCTACACGGACGTTTTGTTGCAGAACCATGCCCCCAAATCAAAGCCAAAAGGCATCAAGGAGGGCAGGCCTAGAGACCCAAATCAATATCTGTACTCATTACCATGCTTCCTTCATTCATGGTCCAGAGCATCTCAGTAATGAGTACAAAACTTACCAAGATAGTCGAGACAAAAAAAAAAAAAAAAAAAATCTATTTTGCTTTCGATCAAAGAGGACAATGGATAATATCTAGAGGTATTGGATGCGATTATTGGAGTTGCATCCATCCTAGGATAGTTTGGTTGAAATATGTTGAGGTACTGGATACGATTGTTGGAGTTGCATCCATCCTAGGATAGTGCGGTTGAAATATGTTTCGATTTAGTTCTTGGTATAGGTTTTGAATGGATGTACAGCTTCTTATTAATGCTTTACATTTGTCAAGGGTGAAATTGTTTGCGCCGTGACATTTCCTCTTTGTTGCTTGGTTGCTTTGATGCATTGCTTGTACTCACTAAATGGATATTAGATGTTACAAAACTAATTATTGATCCGAATATGTTATGATTTTTTGTAGTTTCCACTCCGAAGAACTATTAAGCTTATGGATATTTTTTTCTTACTTTCGTTTTTCTGCTCTCTCCGTTTAAATGCACAAATAATAACGTTTCACCACCTAATTTGGAGTTTGTCTTGGATGAAGAATTTGCTAATTACAGGATGCATATATCATATGAAAGAGAATGTTAGAATAGAGCTGGAGGCCTCCACGCTAACTCTAGGAGTAGATTTCACGACAAAATGGGGCAAATAGTGGTCTTGATCGAATAAAAAAAGTAAAGGAAGTTGTGTCAATCAAAAAAAATAAAAGTGAAGGAAGGTGCAACAGAAAGGTTGGCCGATGAGGAGGAAGGGTTGTTGGTCGATGATGAGGAGGAAGGATTGGCCGATGAAGAGAAAGGGTTGACCGATGATCAAGGGAAAGGAGTTGAAAAACAATAAGGTTCTAGGGTATGATATAAGCATTTTATTAGAGTGATATTATACAGTGAGAGACTTATCCTCACTGTTGCAAATGCCGTGCCGGAAAATTGGAAAGGGCTATCTTATAGGTTGATTAGTGATACTAATTTTCAAAAGGTTAAGTTGGTGGCAAAAGATGTAAGAAAAAATCTAGCTATACTAAGGCTTGTGATTAAGAGAAAACTAAACCACTTGAAGTTTGCATATTTGGGTGAGTCGGTAACTGCGGGAATGAATTTTTTTTTCATATGCTACCCAAATGACATGTACTTCACATTGGACAAAGGGCATGTATCCTACGGGTACGACTTTTCTGAGAGGGAAGACAAGACCAAGGTTTATTCTATTTTTTTATCGTAGACATACCTAGGTAGAATCGTAGAGGAACTATACCATGACTTGGCGGCTCATTATGATCCAAACCTTGCGGATTATCCAAACAAAAAATTTGTGGTACTGAAGGGACATGCGGTGGACGTGTTTTCGAGTGCAGGGGCTCACTCGGGGCATCAATCTTTGATTGTCAGGGTAAGGTTATAGGGCTGATTGCGTTCCGTCATCTTGGCTATACTTTTGGCGTACACTTTCAAGAGTTGCAAGAATTTGTTTAAAAAAGCTTGTAGGAACTCGATGAAGGAAAGGGCAAGAGAAAGACGAAGGGTTAGGAAAAAGGAGGCAGTGGAGGAAAGGAAAAGAAGCAGGGGAGAGGGGATGAATGGCAGGGCAAGAGAAAGATGAAGTATTGGGAAATAGGAGGCAGAGGAAAGAAAAAGAAGCAGAGGAGAGGGTGACTGAAGTATGTCTATCTATAGTCACCCTCTCCTATGCTTCTTTTCCTTTCCTTTGCCTCTTGTTTCCCAATACTTCATCTTTTCATCCCCTCCCCCTGCTTCTTTTCCTTTCCTACACTGCCTCATTTTCCCCAACCATTCATCTTTCTCTTGCTCTTTCCTTCATCGAGTTCCTACAAGTTTTTTTAAACAAATTCTTGCAACTCTTGAAAGTGTACGCCAAAGTTATAGCCAAGATGACGGAATGCAATCAGCCCTATATCCTTACCCTGACAATCGAAGATTGGTGCCCCGGGTGCCTGCACTCGAAAACACGTCCACTGTATGTCCCTTCAGCACCACAACATTTTTTTATTTGGATGATCCGCATGTGTGGATCATAATGGGCCGCCAAGTCAGGGTATAATTCCTCGTCCATCACATCCTCTACGATTCTAACCAGGTATGTTTGTGATAAAAAAAGAGAATCAACCTTGGTCTTGTCTTCCCTCTCAGGAAAGTCGCACCCGTAGGATACATGCCATTTGTCAATGGTGAAGTACATGTCATTTGGGTGACATATGAAAAAAAATTTCCATTCCCGCAGTTACCGACTCACCCACATCTGTAAACTTCAAGTGGTTTAGTTTTCTCTTAATCATTGGCCTTAGTATAGCTAGATTTTTTCTTACATCTTTCGCCACCAACTTAACCTTTTGAAAATTAGTATCACTAATCAACCTATAACATACCCCTTTACAATTTTTCGGCACGGCATTTGCAATGGTAAAGATAAGTCTCTCACTGTTTAATATCACTCCGGTAAAATGCTTATATCGTACCCTAGAACCTGATTGTTTTTCAACTCCTTACTCCTAATCATCGACCAACCCTTTCTCGTCATCGGCCAACCCTTCCACGTCATCATCAGCCAACAACCCTTCCTCCTCTTCGGCCAGCCCTTCTGCTGCAACTTCCTTCACTTTTTTTTTATCGGCACAACTTCCTCTACTTTTGATTCGATTAAGACCACTATTTGCCCCATTTTGTTGTAAAATCTGCTCCAATCAGTGAAGCTCCCAACGCCGATTGAAGCTCCCAATGCTGATGGAATAGATCATGGTAAGTATGTCGCAATTACCTTTTTGCAATGAATTTTTTTTCCGCTACATTGAATAATGTCCTCAGATCATGTGTCTATTAGTAGACAATGACACCAGTTTATTCGTCCAAAGCATTGCTTTTTTAATCGATTCCTTCATTGGACAAACTGCAAATAAAACATATTGTAACATGTTGGACTGAACAGTGTGAAATCACATTGAGGTTTTAGCTTTACCAACCAGATGAACAGGCTTGACATCGATCAATTTCCATGGTGAATTCACTTCTGGGTTTAAAAAGATTTTGGAGCTTTATTGTGTTGCATATTTCCTTACTCAAATGAAAGCTCTACATTTTCTTGGAGACTAGTAACAAATGCGATCAAGGGATGGAAAGATGGAATAGTAAGTGAGAGTATAAATAATCTCCATTTTGAGTTCGAGTAGAATGCACCCTCTTCACAACCATAATTGCCTTTGTTTACTACATAGCTCATGTATCTAAATTTGTCCTCTTCTTTTTTTTTTTTAGGTAACTTGTTAGTCTTTTCCTCTAAACAGATTCATGCGAAGATATGGTGTTTGAGGACAGTTACATTAATGTGGGGGACAATGACATTGCAATAAAGAGTGGTTGGAATCAGTACGGCATTGCTTATGGATGCCCCTCAAAGAATATTCTCATTCGAAACCTTGTTGTCTGCTCTATGGTCTGGTGAGAACTTGCACTTATCACTGTTTCATTTAACAGATCGTAGTTTGGATTTTGTTGGCTTTGAGGCATCAGGAAAATGATAGCTAATTGTTCCATTAGGCTACTGTATAGTATAGCTGCCTGCCTGATACACAAATTACTAGTCTTTAATGCCTTGGCTGTAACTATCTGTGTTTTTTTTTGGCTGAATTGTGGGGATCTCTAAATGCTCAGACTGCTTATGTGCTCTCTTGGACACAATTTGTAAATGATACTGTTTCCGTTTCGCTGGGCTTGATATACGGTTCCTATGCTTATTCTAGCAATGATCACGTATTGATTCTTAGGCCTTCGACAAGAGTAGTTGCAGTAGATGGACGGCGGTTTTAACTTAAATAAAAAGAGAATGCGTACGAGGGAAAAAAGGACAAGTAGTTATCATGTTCAGTTGATTAATAGCAGGCAGATTTTGGCGTCTTACAAATGCTTTTTGTTTTCTTGATAACAAGGGTGTTGGGTGATTCGCCCTGAATAATCTCTGGATACCTGCAGTGCCTCCATGGCTCCATCCCACATCTAGCTGGTTGTTACCAGGCCTAAGCCCCGGAGGTAGCAACCTCGAGAGAGTGAGGATTGGAAGTTAACCACTGGTCCACCCCCTAAGATTCGTACCTGAGACCTCTCTAAGAGAAGTGACGAGTTATGGCCACGGAGCAGCCCGGTGGTTATGTCTTACAATTATTCACTTACTAACCTTGTCATATCTTTGTTTTTCTCCACCGGGTAAACACTTCATACCTTTACCTGGAGCATGAATTTCATTTACTCGCACCCCACTCGGATCTTCCTTTGTCTAATTTGTAACAGTGCTGGCGTATCCGTAGGTAGTGAGATGCTTGTTGGGGTCTCAAATGTCACCGTGGAAACTGTATATGTTTGGAACTCTAGGTGTGCTGTTAGGATCAAGACGAGCCCTGGAAGAGGAGGTTATGTTCGACAGATAACTTAATAGGAACATAACCTTTGAGGCTTTGACAATGTTCGGGTTGTGTTTGTTGTTAAGACGGACTACAATGAGCACCCCGATGACGGCTTCGATCATAAGGCCGTCCCCGTGATTGTGGACATAAGTTACTCTTTAATGCCTTGGCTGTAACTATCTGTGTTTTTTTTTGGCTGAATTGTGGGGATCTCTAAATGCTCAGACTGCTTATGTGCTCTCTTGGACACAATTTGTAAATGATACTGTTTCCGTTTCGCTGGGCTTGATATACGGTTCCTATGCTTATTCTAGCAATGATCACGTATTGATTCTTAGGCCTTCGACAAGAGTAGTTGCAGTAGATGGACGACGGTTTTAACTTAAATAAAAAGAGAATGTGTACGAGGGAAAAAAGGACAAGTAGTTATCATGTTCAGTTGATTAATAGCAGGCAGATTTTGGCGTCTTACAAATGCTTTTTGTTCTCTTGATAACAAGGGTGTTGGGTGCTTCGCCCTGAATAATCTCTGGATACATGCAGTGCCTCCATGGCTCCATCCCACATCTAGCTGGTTGTTACCGGGCCTAAGCCCCGGAGGTAGCAACCTCAAGAGAGAGTGAGGATTGGAAGTTAACCACTGGTCCACCCCCTAAGATTCGTACCTGAGACCTCTCTAAGAGAAGTGACGAGTTATGGCCATGGAGCAGCCCGGTGGTTATGTCTTACAATTATTCACTTACTAACCTTGTCATATCTTTGTTTTTCTCCACCGGGTAAACACTTCATACCTTTACCTGGAGCATGAATTTCATTTACTCGCACCCCACTCGGATCTTCCTTTGTCTAATTTGTAACAGTGCTGGCGTGTCCGTAGGTAGTGAGATGCTTGTTGGGGTCTCAAATGTCACCGTGGAAACTGTATATGTTTGGAACTCTAGGTGTGCTGTTAGGATCAAGACGAGCCCTGGAAGAGGAGGTTATGGTCGACAGATAACTTAATAGGAACATAACCTTTGAGGCTTTGACAATGTCCGGGTTGTGTTTGTTGTTAAGACGGACTACAATGAGCACCCCGATGACGGCTTCGATCATAAGGCCGTCCCCGTGATTGTGGACACAAGTTACTCTTCCATTCATGGTGAAGGAGTTCGTGTGCCCGTTCGGATCCATGTGAGTGAAGAAATCCCTGTGAGGAATGTAACTTTTCGGGATATGTCAGTGGGGATAACCTGCAAGAAGAAGCATATATTCCAGTGTGCCTTTTCTGAGGGTCGTGTATTAGGGACCATTTACCCCACCCCTTGTGAGAACCTTGATCTGTATGATGAGCAAGAACAGCTTGTTAAGCGATCTATTTCTCAAAACGTGACAAATATAGATTATGATTTTTGAGATTTATTTCTTGTTTCCATATCTCCTTTTCAAAATTCAAAATCCCATATATCTAGAGGTTTCCTTTTTATGAGTTAATTGACACAATCAACTCCCGTAACTTAACAATTTGAGATCCCTTCCTCTTCCCTCATCTCCTTTCCTTTGCAGCTCTCCCATCGCCCTCCTCTAGCAAAGAGCAAGAGAAATATCATCTCATTTCTCTGCTCTTATACTGTTCTTTTGTGAGTATTTGTACCATTGTATTTTTTCTGTTATACACTTGTCAATTATCTCACTTCCTCATGTCTTCTCTCCTGATTTCTTAGCCACGAAAGAGTCGCCATGAGGCCGATTCTCTGTTTTTGGGACAGGTCCGACTGCGATTTGCGAATTAAGTTTACTTCTTTTCTTTTTCTTCATCAATCTTCGTAGATCAAGATCTTCTATTTCTCAAGACTAATATCTTCTCTAGCACAATTTCGTCAATATTCTCCATACTAATGGTACACATTCTATGTGTCCACAGTGTTACACGAACTTCAATGATCATTAGAGGTACAAAGAAAGGGGCTTCCTTAATTTGAACCTGCATATGAACGAATGGCAAACTAGCGACCAAGGCATTAATTTGTAAGTGTAATCTTTCTCTCTACTTGGGATATGACTTTTTACAAAAATAACTGATGACGCAGTTTCCGGCGCGGCTCGACGAAGCACCTGTAAAACAGAGTTAGACTAGGGACACCGGTGTGGTGTTAGCCAACCAACCTCCGATGCCTAAGTCAGTCCTTTTTAGTAGTTGAATTGAATATTGTTCAAGTAAGGATTACTGGAACAGCGTACCTTGATTAAGTTGCTTGGAGTTGTTTTTATAGGCTAGCGGAGTGATTGAGTCCTAGTAAGACTTGGAATCTCACCAATGCTTATCTTATTAACACCCTTAGCTTATCGAGTCTCACTCTCCTAAACCGAGTGGGACTCTCGATGCGCTTAGGAATCATACGGATAGGCCACCGGGCTTTGTCTTGATCTTGTTAATGAAGAGTTTGAGTCCTTTTAGGACTTTTAGACCCCCTTGGGGTTATTACCATTGTCAGGGACGCAAGGGCAAGTCGGTCTCGCTCTCCTCACAGCCCAGGGCTGTCAGTCCGAGCTGGCCTTTGGCGGCCGAGCTGTGCTTATCAGTTAAGGCTGCGTCTATGAACTCCCCAGTCATGCTGGCGCTCGTTGAGCCCCTCTTGACCTCTTCCCGGGCTTTTTATACCGAGCTGAGCTTAAAGGGGCTGAGCTGGCCTGGTGGTCATTTCAGCCCCATCAATAACAATTTGAGGTTTTATGTGAAACTGTAGGCCGATTGATTATGCCGTGGACCACAAGTACATTAATGTGACTAGAAATCACGCCTCCTTGCGAATTTGGTAAATCCTCTCTCTCTCTCCTCGGTTCATTGTTGTTTGTACACTTTTTGTAAACTTAGCTCAATTGGATATCAGTAATTACTTGACCAATTACTTAGGCTCAGTTTTTCAAACGATAAAATCTCTCCAGCCTCATTTGATAAAATGAGGCAATGATAAAAGCACACTGCACTATACATGGGAGAAGGACAGAAGGCGTAATTACTATTTCGCCCCTGCCCAAAAAAAGTACAATTCTTTTTAAATGTTTATTTTTATTATATATGGTGGGTCCCCTTAAAGAAAAGGAAGGGCAAGATGGTAAATGATGCATTGGATGGAGATTTAATCACACTTATATTTTATCTAATGGGAAAGAGAGTGATTTTATCAAGTGCTTGATTTTATGGGATTTTCCATAAAATCTAATGGAAAACTCAGCCTTAAGTAATTGGACATCGGTAACTGTAAGTGCTTGACCAATTAATTTAGGGAGAGTTAATTAGGGGTCATGTTTCCATCATAATTGGTTGTAGACACCCCAATTTAAAAAACTTCTTGGTGGCACCATCCACATTGGTTTGAATCATTATGTTTACATCCTGAAATTCAAATAAACTCAAAACACCATTTCTCTCACCTAATTTTCCTTATATTTCTCTCCCCTCATTTTTCTAATATTTCTCTCCCCTAATCTTTCCTACTCTCTCTCTCTTGAAAAAACTCTATTTCCTAATCTTATAATTCTCTCCCCTAATCTTCTCACACCTAAATCTCAAAACAAAATTGAAAATAAATAATCATGACATTTTGAAATAAAGGGAAACAATCCAATAATTTATTCTATCAATAAACCATTTTTAAAAGACAGGGGAACATGGTTTATTTATTTTCCATTTTAACTTTACTAAATCCACTAATATGGTGAATCAATGAACCATGTTCGGAAAAAGAAAAAAAACATGGGAACATGGTTTATTGATTAACCATTTTTACTGTACCGAATCCACCAATATGTGAATCAATGAATCATGAAAACCCACAAATCTTTTGTCCGAAAATAAGGACTTCCTATACAAATCCACAACAAATCTCACAACCCACAAACCTTTGGTTCAAAAAATCACTTGCTCGACAACCACCCTATTGGATCGGCGCCTGGCGTGTTGGATTATTTCCTCGATCGAGTACATCTTCTCTGCCTGCAAGAAAAAATATTGTCGACGTCCTTCAAAACTGTCGTCCGTTTAAACCAATTGGGATAGTAGAGAGATTGAAAGAGAGTCTTATTACTGGGTAAATATTAGTGGTAGAGAAAATACATGTCATTAGTAGGATAGTTGAGAGACTGAGGAAGCGGTGGCCAATAATTAGGGAAATGTAACTTCATACAGGTCCATTAAAGGGACTAGAAACTTGAATTTGGGAGTGGGTAATGGAATGGGGCGTGGATCTTGGGAATAGGATCAGTCAATCCCAACAATTAGAGAAATTGTAACTTCATGCGGTAATTAAGGAAAATTTAATTACTTTGTATTATTACCTTGTATATACATATAAAGATAGCGAATCAATGGTATAATAGGACATTCAATCAATTTCAAGATGGAATCATTAAGTATTCAAACCTACTTGGATGGCGACCTAAACAAGTTTTTCAAACAGGATGACTAATTAAATTTCCCTGCTAATGACCCCTGTACTTGCTTTATTTTTTTGTTTATAATTCTGACGACGACATGAATGTATTGATCAAGTATTGCTGATATCAGATTGAACTGATTTTTTACGTTGAAAGTACAAGTACTATTCTCTGCTAATGAATGATTACGATGGTCTGCGTTGGACCTAGAGTGGATTCCACCATCCTCACTTACGGTTAGTTCTCCCGTTTTCGGGATTTTTTCTGAAAGAGAAGAATTTCCTTTTGCAAACAAGGTGTTTGCACACCGAGCACATCCACGCCATCCATCTCGAGATGCAACAGTTTGGACAAACACGCGAATTTTGTTTTTTTTTTTGTTCCATTTTTTGCTGTTAATGAGGAGAAAGAGTGAATTGATCTGGGTTGTTGGATCTCGAGATGGACGGCACGATGCTCAGTTCACAAACAAGATGCGGACCGTCCGGAAATAAGTTATTCTCTTTCTAAAAATCTTCTCCTTACAAACATTAATTGATTTGATAATTAATATTAAAGGGGAAGTTAATTAGACATCCTAAACAAATAATATCATTATGATTCCATCCTATGCGATTTGAAACATTATGATTCCATCCCGACTTTCAAATAAACCCCAAGATACCCTTTCTCTCTCCTGATTTTCCTAATATTTCTCTCTTGATTTTCCTAATGTTTCTCTCTCCTAATTATCTTAATATTTCTCTCCTAATCTTTCCTAATTTATCTCTCTCTCTCTCTCTCTTTCCTATATTGAAAAATCTCTCCCCTATCTTTAAAAATCTCTCCCCTTCCTAATTTTACAATTCTCTCCCCCCTAATCTTTTCACACCTAAAATCTCAAAATAAAATTGAAAATAAATAATCATGATATTTTGACCTAAAAATATGATACATTTTTGAACCATACAAGTGTAAATAAATGAACTAGGAATAAAAGTCAGATTGCATATAAAAAAAATATAACCACATGGTAGATAAATGCACCACAAAAAAATAATTAAAAAAATCATGAAACACGTGGTAGATTAATGCAGCATAAAATCATACCCGCCAAAACCATGAAAGACATGGTAATCAAATTAACCATGACTAATACTGTGTGAATGCATCACAAAAAAAACCATAAAAAAAACCATGAAACATATGGTAGATTAGTGCATCACAAAACCACACTCAACCAAAATCATGAAAAACATGGTAATCAAATCCTCCACGACTAATACTCTGTGAAAAATCATGAGCAAAGAATACACAATGAAACCTGGAATCAATTTTACGGAATATGATTCATATGAAAAATAACAACTTACGGAATACACCCATGAGAATCAATGCACCATGAAAATAGCAACTTACCAAAATTATTCTTTACCCCATATGGTTCTACCATTCATCAACATACTGCGGACAAAAAAAAAATAAAAAAATATAAACCAACACACCATGAAAACCAAAACCAATCTTTTCGAAATGGTTCTACCATCAACCAACATGCGTGGCTTTATTTTCCGACGATGCTTGCACCTTTCTCTTGATGCTCGTCGTCGTCTCCTTAGCAATCTACATAATCATCTCGGTCTTCTTCTGTGAAATCCCGCCGCCCATCACCGCCATCGAGGAGAGAGAAGAAGTCCATGGTCACCGCCTTAATAGATGATGGATCTTCATGAGTTTGCTGATCGAAAAAAAGGAAGTAATATGAGAGAGAGAGAGAGAGAGAGAGAGAGAGACGTGATATATGTTAAAAATTAAAAGATCCCTCAATTTTAGGAATTCTAACGGTATATATCTATAACTCTTCCTAATTAACTCTCCCTATATCTAATTAGTATTGAAAGTAATTAGCACATGTATGGAAAGTATGTAAACATCCCTTTTTTTAAGGAATTCTAACTGTACACTCTATATCTAATTAGTAAGTAGCACATGTATGGAAAGTATGTAAAGATCCCTCAATTAATAAGGGTATAATAGTCACATAATCCATTTACAGGATGAAATCATAAAGATTCAAAACGCACATGATGGAATCATAATGGTAATATTGGTTTAGGATGACTAATTAAAATTTTCTAAATAAAGCTGGAGCTAATTACAATTGACTTTCCAAACAGAGTTTTTGACAGGGAATATATTCTCGAACTTCAAACAGTTAAGGAACTTGGGTCATTTTGGTCCAAAGGAGGTTTAATTTTTAATGGGTTGTATGGACTATGGAGGAAATAAAGGGTTGCAAATAGAATTACCCTAATTTTGACCCCTTATATCTATATTACAACGGAGAGCGATTTTACATTTTGTCTCTCTCACAACTGTCCTCCGTGGCAGATTGGAGGGCTGTGATTGAGTTTCCAAAATTGAGAAAGTTTGATCGAAGGGTTAAAAAAGTTTCCATATCTCCTTTTCAAAATTCAAAATCCCATATATCTGGACTTGGGGTGGGTGCTGTGCACCTGGGTGCTATGCACCGTGCTGTGCATTCCTCGGCCGTCCGATCATGTTTTGGACGGTCTGGATGCATTCGGCAATTTTAATTTAATTTTGATTTACTTTTATCGGTTAAAAATCAAAACACATCCGGACCATTCAAAACACAATCGGATGACCAAGGAGTGCACAACACAATGCATAGCACCCAAGTGCAAAACACCCACCCCGTTTCCTATCTAGAGGTTTCCTTTTTATGAGTTACTATTGACACAATCAATTCCCGTAACTTAACAATTTGAGATCCCTTCCTCTTCGCTCATCTCCTTTCCTTTGCAGCTCTCGCATCGCCCTCCTCTAGCAAATATCCCGTAACTTACCATTGTATTTTTTTCTGTTATACACTTATCAATCATCTCACTTCTTCATGTCTTCTCTCCTGATTTCTTAGCCACGAAAGAGTCGCCATGAGGCCGATTCTCTGTTTTTGGGACAGGTCCGACTGCGATTTGCGAATTAAGTTTGCCTCTTTTCTTTTTCTTCATCAACCTTAATTCGTAGATCAAGATCTTCTATTTCTCAAGACTAATATCTTCTCAAGCACAATTTCGTCAATATTCTCCACACTAATGGTTCTATGTGTCCACAGTGTTACACGAACTTTAATGATCATTAGAGGTGCAAAGGAATACAGTGTTGTGACAGGCCACGAAGTAAGAGAAAACAAACCAACAAGCAAAAATCAAAGGCACAAAGATTTACGTGGTTCCCCCCAAAGCACGAAGCTCTAAAGGTACGTCCACGGGCGAAGAGTGATAGAGGATTCACTATGAACGGGAGAGAATACAAAGAGCCGGCTATACCCGTAACTCCAAT
>JAXBDA010000446.1:49013-85816 GCA_036023075.1 Gaultheria prostrata | reverse complement strand
TCCCTCTCTCTGTCTCTCTCTTTTTAATAATAGAGAGGATTGTTGGAGTTTTGAAAGAGATGTGAGTAAGTAAAGTGAAAAATACGTACTGTTCACTACTATTTTTAGCTCAAAATTTATTGAGACTGTTGGGGATGCTCTTATAGGATAGGAGCTTGGGGTGCACATACCTCGGATCGGACTGGATTCGGGTCGGACTTATACTAGATATTAACAAGACTTGTGCATGCCCAAGCCCGGCCCAATAAAAATCGGGCTTCATTTTTATATTCCCAATTCCAATCCAAGTAAAGTTTAATCAGAAAATTACTGGCCAGTACAGAAAATTAGTCTTTAATTCCCATTAAGGTAAATCTCAATTTTTAATTACCTCTAGGTACAACTCATTAATGAGATTACCCTTCTAAACACCAAACACAAAACCCACTCCCCACCTTCATCCACCATCCACTTCCGGCCTGCACTACTTCCGGCCGGCGAACTTTTCCGGCAGCCTCCTGCGAACTATTAAATCTTCCGGCCGACGACTTTTTCCCGACCGGCAAAATTCACTGCGAATTTATATTTTTTTTAATTAACACTCACTTTTTGTATTTTTTTATAAAAAAAAAAACGTTTACATGAGGCAAAAAAATAAAGAATCTTCCTAAAAATTCACTGCGAATTTCTTCATTCTTGGGGAAAATGCTAGACTCAACGCAAAAATGCTACATTCAGACGAAATATTACACAGATTCGGACAACAAATGGACATAAACATGCCCGATGAGTGAGAGTTCCATATTCGCACCAAATTCGCAGTGTTTTAAAGCAAATCAAAAAGTAAGATTTCTTTCAAATAAAACACTGCGAATTGTTTATAAATACCAAATAAATGTCATGACCCATATAAAACTCGCAGTGATTTCTGATAATTAAACTACGGCTGCGAATTTCTTAAAAATTAAACTGAAAAATTCGCACCCAGCGTAGCCAATTGCTGGATAGAGAAAACTTTTGCCTCTTCGCCCCCATCGAAGCCAGGAATTCTGAAGATTTGAAAAATTCGCACGGCAAAAACTTGAAAAATTCGCACCCAGTGAAACCAGTTGCTGGATAGAGAAAACTTCTACCTCGTCGCCCTCGTCGAAGCCAGGAATTCTGAAGATTTGAAAAATTCGCAGTAAAAACTCCAACGATATTCATTCACAGATACATACATATATTAGCAGAGGATCCATCTAGTGAGAGAAACAACTCGAAGAAAATATGATTCAGAGGAAAAAACAGAGGACTTCTTAAGAAAGATTTGATCTATTCGATGGATTACCCGACGATATCATTCTCTCCATCCTCTCTAGACTCTGTTCCACCGCTCGGTGCCCTTCCGATTCCATCAATATTTCTGAAGATTGTAACAATTCGCAGTGCGAATTTCTGAAACTCCGCTCAACCAAATACCAGATCTGGTCTTGAGCAATTTTCCGGCGAAAGAGAGAGAGAGAGAGACGCCAAGCTTTATTAAAGACTCTCGCACAGCTTTTTCAGGTTACCAATTTTCAAATTGAAATGAAATGCAGCAAAATGTGGGGACTAGAAGTCAATGGTTGGACACTGTGAAAGTACTGTTGCATAAAGTAGCTGGGGCCAACCCCATCAATGCATCTTTACGTTTTTGGGGACTGCAACACGCAGAGCGTGCAGTAGGAGACACGCGTACGCGTGTAAGCTTAAGGGTATTTTGGGTAGAAAATACATGGGGAACCTTATTTGTGCTTTTTAGGAATGGGCTGGAGTGGGAAGGAAGACACGCATAATTTCTGTACCGGCCCGTACATAGCCCAAGTTTTATTTCTCATACCCGTCCAACAAGCCCAGTTATTTTTCTAAAGCATGATATCACAAATATAAATAAATCAACTACAACGATCACAAATTAGAATTCACAACCGGGAATACTTAAAGTTTCATGTTCTCGCAATACTATTAAAAACAAACCCGTAAAACTTTATAGTTTTAATAATTAAATTCTCTCAAAAGTCAAAAGGCAATAAAAGTGTTCAAAAAGTGAACTCTCCAACATTCATAAAGCTTGACATGCAAAAAAATTCCTCCGGTCTCCCCCTTGTTTTCTATGAGAGTACGGGTATATGTAGATACATTCTACTACAAAAAAATAACATTATATTCGGGCCAGGCTGGGCTCGGGCTGGGCCTTGAGGATTTTCTCAAACCTATCTCATTAACTAATCGGGCTTAAAATATTAACCCGGCCCCCTATAGGCCTAAATTTGTATACCAAACCCTAAAAAAATCGAGCAGGGTTGGGCGAGCCACCAAACCCGTGTGCACCCCTAATAGGAGCTTAGGGCTTGCTTGAATGGGAAGATTCCTTTTTAAATTGTTCTCCCTATAATTTCCTTAATTGTTTGTGAAGTCTTTTTTTCCCTTGCTTTTAGGGTATGGATAGATGTGGCCGGCCTTTTTGTTCACTTTGTATAGGACTCCCTCCGTTCCTTTTATAGTGTGTACATTTCCATTTCAAGCTGTCCCTTAATAAGTGTGTGTTTTGAAAAGTTAGTGGGTACATTTCCTATTTTGCCATTAAAAGTAGATTCCTTTTTAAAAAGTTAGTGGGTATTATTATATTGATAACAGGTAAATAATAGAAAGTAGATGTAAAAGTTGTAAAAATTGATGTGAGAGAAAAATAGTTGGAATTCCCAGGTAACACACTTAAAAAGAGACGGAGGGAGTAGTACAAATCGTAGATATCTAGGATTCCAAAAAGCTAGTTCTTGATATAATATCGAAACCTGGAAAACGAAATCAACTCAACCAAGGAAAGCTAAACAATCTTTTGTTCAAGCATATTCATAGGAGTGTCCTACTCAAGGTTTTAAATAATTGTTTCGTGAACAATCGAGTATCGGCGGTAATTACCGTGAACACTCATTGAATCAGATACAAAACTGGAACCGGTTAATACGCATGCTACCTTTTCTCTCGCTCGTATACCAAAATGTAATGGATTAGGAGAGCTCAAAACCATTATGAAACAGGCGATGTACATGTAGATACAAAAAGATGGAGAAAATTGTTAAGAAACACAATTGTAAGAGCATTAGAACTCGTGTTTTCTGACCCAGTGAATCCTACTCTTCTTTACCATTGGTCCAGAGAAACCTGACCCCATGCTATTTAATAAATAGGAATAATTAGTCATAAATACACAATATTTTACCTATTTGAAGGGAAGGACAAGGAACTTTTTGCAATAAAACATAAAGACATTGTTTGTAATTATGATTTAATAAAAGGATAAAACACACCCATTCTCCTTTTATTTTGGTCATAAATACCCTCACCCCCTCCCTAAAAGAGACTTTCTAATTGGCGGCAAAGAGACCGGCACTAAACGCGGAGGACCACGTCGGCACCACCGCCATTGAGGATAAAATCCGGTGGCGCCAAGGGCGTGAATCTTCCTCGTCGTTTTCAGCCCAATCTATACATATGCCTACTACCTCTAATCTAATTTAAGCAAATCCAGATTTAGATTTCTCACAACAGAATTGAACTCCAATCACTCCTACTCCAACTATATAGTTCGTATACACAGAATCTACAGCTATGGAAGTGCAAGTACTCCCTCCGTCCCTTTTATAGTGTGTACATTTCCATTTTGGGTTGTCCCTTAATAAGTGTGTGTATTGAAAAGTTATTGGGTACATTTCCTATTTTGCCCTTAAAAGTAGATTCCTTTTTAAAAAGTTAATGGGTATTATTATATTGATAAGGGTAAGTAATGGAAAGTAGATGTAAAAGTTGTAAAAGTTGATGTGAGAGAAAAATAGTTGGAATTTCCAGGTAATACACTTAAAAAGGGACGGAGGGAGTAGTACTCAATGCCTGATTTGAGAAAAAAGTTCCACAGATTCATGGATTCAACTCTCCATCGTGGATCTCTATAATCGTGTGGGTAAAGGATGGTGGCAGTGATGGGCGGCGGGGGCACATATGGTGGGTGGGCTTAAGGGGCACAAAAAAAGACGATTATATGTTTGGTGGCGGCGGCGGATTTGGTGTGCAGTGGGTAAGGGTCATCATCGGGCCGGGCCGGGCCAACCCGCGAACTTCCAGCCCAAGCCCGCCCGTGGGCCGGGCTTAACAGGCTTTTTCTTTTTAGCGGGCCGGGCTATCTCTCAAAAGATGAAGCCCAGGCCCGTCCCACGGGCTTATCTTAGTCGGGCGTGAGGGCGGGCCAGTCTTCGGGTGGGCCGGGCTGGGATATTTGGTGGGCTAAAATGCTTATTGCACATTAATTTTTTTGAGCCAAAATTAATGGGTTTTTTTCCCCATACCGAAATAAGGAGGATTTGTTTTTCCGATGGATTGAAAAAAATAAAACAAGGATCAAAAAGCAACACAGTGACCTACAACATGTCAAATACCCAATGCTTTTAAACATTCCCATACCCTGTGTCTGCTAAGGTATGGAAACACTTGTAGTACAAAAGTTGGCAAACCAAGTCGGTTTTTGACTCGTATTGTGCATTAATAAAATGCATACTTTACTTGCAAAAAGCAGCACAACATGAGAATAATTTTGTTCCCATGCATACATACGGGTGTATTAGTGTACCGGGCTTTCGGGCGGGCTAATATCTCGGGCCGGTGGGTTAGGCTAACGGGCTGGCCAATGGTCGGGCGGGCGGGCGGGTTGAAGCTAAAAAATTTAGGCCCAAGCCCGGGCCATGTAAAAGTCGGGTTGGGCTAAGCCTGCCCATTTGACGGGCTCGGGCCGGGCAAAGGCCGGCGGACTTAGCGAGCTTCGGGCGGGCCACGGGCGGAATGGTGAGGCTTAGCAGTGGGTCGGCTGATAAAACGGTGAGGATTTGAAGAAGATGGAGTATTTTTATTTATTTTTTGTTTTTAATTTCCTAAAATGAGAAAGTTCTAAAAATTAGTGAAAATTTTTTGATCGCCGGAACTGCCGGCCAGAGGTGGGGTGGTGGTCCGCCAAAGGTTAAGTTGATTTTTTTTTTTTTTCTCTACCAAATTAAAACTTTTAAAAATTAGTGACATTTCACTAATTTTTTTGGTCGTCGGAAGTGGACAGCCAGAGGTGGTGTGGTGGTTGGCCGAAGGTGGGGTGGGTTTTTTTTTAATTTTATGTTCAAAATTAGAATTTTTAAAAATTAGTGACATTTCACTATTTTTTTTTGTCGCCGGAAGTGGTCGGCCAGAGGTGGTGTGGTGGTTGGCCAAGATGGGGTGGTGTGTTTTTAGAATTTTAAGTTCAAAATTAGCAGTTTTAAAAATTAGTGACATTTCACTAATTTTTTTCATCGCCGGAAGTGGTCGGCCGGAGGTGGGGTGGTGGTTGGCCAAGATGGGGTGGTGTGTTTTTTTTACTCTTAACCCTTAGCACCTAAAACAAAAATATACAATTCACACCAAAAAAAGAGAATTCACATCCCTCAAATGCAGAATTCACACATTCCAAAATGAAAGAATTCACAACCCTTGTGAACAATTCACACCCTCCAAAATCAAAGTATTCACCCTCCTCAACCTCACAATTTGCACATCCTCCACACAACTCATTATTCATAGAGTGTATTCTTATTCTATAAGAATTTATTGCTTTAAGGAATCATATCAAGTTTTGTTTACTAACAAGTAACAACCATCCACTACTACTACTAATTAACTTTCAAAGCAACAAAACAACTACTAGTTTTTAAGAACGAAGGATAGCCAAATGGTAAAGGCATCCGTTACTGTTTGCTTTTTTTTGCCGATATCTACGAGGTAATTCTCTGACTGAACCCGGTAACCTTTTTTTTTCTTCCATAGTTTTATTTTTTTATTTTTCAACTTTTAAAAATTAGTGACATTTCACTAATTTTTTTGGTTGCTAGAAGTGGTCGCCGGAGGTGGGGTGGTGGTCGGCCGGACGTAGGAGTTGTTTTTTATTTTTATTTTTATTTTTTTTAATTTTTAACTTTTAAAAATTAGTGACATTTCACTAATTTTTTTTGGTTGCCGGAAGTGGGATGGTGGTCAGCCGGACGTTGGCGTTTTTTTTCTTTTTCTTTTTTTTAATTTTCAACTTTTGAAAATTAGTGACATTTCACTAATTTTTTTTGTTGCCGGAATTGGTCGGCCGGAGGTAGGAGTTGTTTTTTTTTGAATTTCATCTACGAAATTATAAGTTTTAAAAATTAGTGACATTTCACTAATTTTTTTGGTCGCCGGAACTGGTCGCTGAAGGTGGGGTAGGTGGGGCGGTGGTCGACCGGAGGTAAGAGTTTTTTTTAAAAAAATGTCCTGTATGAAATTAGAAGTTTTAAAAATTAATTAGTGACATTTCACTAATTTTTTTTGGTCGCCGGAGGTGGGGTTGTGGTCAGCCGGAAGTAGTCGCTGGAGGTGGGGTGGTGGTCGGCCGGACGTATGAGTTGTTTATTTTTATTTAAACTTTTAAAAATTAGTGACATTTCACTAATTTTTTTGGTCGCCGGAAAGTGGTCGCCGGAGATGGGGGTGGTGGTGGGCCGGAAGTGGTCGCCGGAGGTGGGGTGGTGGTTGACTGGGCATGAGAGTTTTTATTTATTTATTTATTTTTTCAACTTTCAAAAATTAGCGACACTTAACTAGTTTTGCATGAGGGTATTTTAGTAATAATGCATCACCCTTGTCTTTATGTTTGATTGCAAAAGTTCCTTGTCCTTCCCTTTAAAAATGTCAAATGTTTTGGATTTTTGACTAAGTGACCCTTGATCTTAATGGTAATAAATATTTGTTTTTTAGACCGGCCCGTGATAAAACCTTTTTTTTTTTTTGTGTGTTTTACCAGACGATAGGATGTTACTGTGTTAGTTATGTTAGATTACTACAAGGGGTTCCGATGTTGTTCCATTAGCTCGAATCCAGATCCTCGTAGCACTTTAGTATTAGTACACAACTAACTAAGCTAGAAACATTATTTTGGCCTCGATAGTTATGGCACATATTTTTTGCATAAACATTTATTCTGAGTATTTCAATTATTGAGCCTTAATTATTACTATACTTTTTATTTCGTGTTTTGAAAATGATTTCAATCATCCCCTTCTCTCTCTCCCTCCCTCCCTCCCTACCTCTACATACACAAAAAAATCTACCCCTATTGCACGAGTATACACATGGCATTACCACATTAACTTATGATACAATTCATGGATGAACTCATTCACTAAAAAAGTATCACAAGCACATTTAGTGTACTAATTAATACATGAATGCGGCAATTTGTACGGATGAATCGCTAGTTTATTTAAATCCGGACCATTGATTGCATGCACGGACGGTTGAGATGCATCGTCCGTGCATATCGCGGATAGTTTATTTAAATCCAGACCATTGATTTCATGCAACCGTCTGAGATGTACTGTCCGTGCATATCGCGGATAGTTTATTTAAATCCGGATCATTGATTTCATGCACGGACGGTTGAGATGCACCGTCCGTGCATATGGCGTACACACGCCTGCGTACACAAATCTTTAGTGTTACTCTAAACTTTTTTCCTTCAATAAAACACCTGGCCTTCCCCTTCCCCTTACTTCATGTTCTTCAACCCCATCCTCCATTAACAAATACCTCAAGCTCCAAGCACACAATCCTTCTATTGACCTTAAAATCCAGCCGTATCACTATCTTTGAGCTCAATATCATCCACCGGAGTTCCCTCATGAAGCTCACCGGTCACCACGTTATATGATTGTCAAAGATAAGGTATATTATAGGAAAACTAGCCTTTTACCATTACACATCTAGATGATAGATACCACACTTTTAGTGACCGATTGCATGGTTAGACTTGTAAAGGGTCTTGGATAACACCAGGGGTGACCTTCAGGGCCGGCCATAGCCCAAGGCCCATGAGGCCTGGGCCTAGGGCACTCCCAAAAAGGCCAAAATTAGGGGCACTCTCAAACATTTTAGTACTAGGTTTGAATAGGAGTCTTTTCCAAGAGCCAAGAAGCCCAAGGTTAGTTATAAAGCCCAATTGGTAAGGCTTTATGGTCTGGCCCTTTATCAGAGGGCAAGTTAAGGGCTGGGCTACCAATTTATATAATGTTCTTTGAGTGAGTTTCCCTTGAATATGCGATGTGGGACTGAGTATTGAAGAACGAGAGTCTTCCTTTGCACAAGTGCTCTTGTCCCACATTGGAAGAAAATGGGTTGAAAGGCAAGTGCTTGCCTATAACTTCTACGCTGCCAAAACATAATGCCCAGTTGCGCCACTACCAATGATGGTTCCAACATTTCTTACGTAGGCATGTGAATTCAAGTCTAATTATAGACTTGCACGTTGAATGGCTAGCCAAGAACATAATGTAAAAAATGTTCCTAATAAAGAATTTTGAAGGGTTAACAAAAAAACATAGAAATTTTGTCTTCTGATTCAACTATGTTGTTTAGTTGTAAAAATGTATAGGGCACTATGTGGCGATTGGGCCTAGGGCATCCAAATGTTGTGGGCCGGCCCTGGTGACCTTGAGATTCTCGGGGCCTGAGATGAATTTGTGAGGGGAAAAAAAATATCCTTATTGGATAGGGGAAAAAAGAGGCCTCAAGACTTGAACCGTGTATTTATTAGATAGCAAAACTAAGCATTTCCACTGGGCTAGCTACCACATTTTGTTTCATAATTGCTACATTAAGTATAGGAGAATGATCTAATAAGGACCTTAATATAAGGACTTTGTGCGGATCTCATGGATTGAGGTCGAATCTCGGCGATCCGAACCGCTCAATGTGTTTAAAACGTATTTTTAAGGATCTATGCCAGAAATCGCCAAAAACAAAATACCTGGAAGGGCTTGAACCGAGCAGTTTTTGATAAATTGTATACGTACGGTTATTATGAAAAACTGCTCGGATGAAGCCCTTTCGGATATTTTTTTTGGCGATTCCTTAGGTAAGCCTTGGAAAACACGTTTCAAACACATTAAGCGGTTCGGATCGGAAATTTGGTTTTGAAAAGTCGAAAATAGGGATGGTCCGCACGGAGGGATCCGTAAGGGATTCCTTAGTAGATCATGACCGATTAAATATATACTACATATTTAGCTATACCTCTTTGAGGCCTTAATTTTGGGCCAAAATTCAGGAGCTTAAGTCGCTTGCCTCGTGCACCTTTGCTCAGGGTCGGCCCTGGATAACACGATAAAACTTCTACTGTACGGGGTGATCAGGCTAGGGTCGAAGAATTAGGGGGAAAAAAAAATGGTTTCGGTAGTGAAATGCGGACTGGACCGTATGAACAGTCCGGACGGTCATGCTTAGACCCAGAACTCCATGTTTTTAACTGTCCGGGCGCAAGTCCCGACCTTCCGGACAGGATTTCGTTTAACTGTCACTAAATTCAGTTTCCTTAATTCACATTTTGATTTGTTTCGATCCCTAGGACTTATGTGCAAAATGTATGTGAATAATGTGCAATGTGTACACCACGGGTCGAGCATGAAACTTAGAGATAGATTGATTTGGAAACTTGAATTCTCAAGTTAGTTGGTTAGGTTTAATATTTTTGTTTACGCGAACAGAATGAATTTTTTTTGCCGTTCAAAAAAAAAAAAAATGTGAAGATAAACCATGAGATAATATATGGGGATGTCCTGAGACGTGGTAAGTCTTAGACGTGTTTGTCCTGAGCCATTTTACAAAATTCTTTTAATTAAGGAAACTAGTTTTAGGGATGTTACAATGTGCGTGGGTCGGTTTCAACGGTTTATAGAAGAAATCCTCAACCAATTTTCTGAATAAGGTTTTCTAAAACATCTAGGTGGGACTACCGGTCTACCACGAAACTTTGATGGGAAATAGAAAATTCTTCTTTGCATTTACTTCTTCGTCCCACATCGACCATTTAGCAACTCAGCAACCATTCCTTTGTTATAAATCATACTCATTGTTTATGCCTTTTCAAAAATAAGACTGGGCCTATTTTTTTTTTTCTATTGGGCTAAGAATTGGCAAGAAAAGATCCCCCTACTCAGAACTATTACTAAATTCCTTGGTGTGCCCTTATTTTTGGGAGTTTCTTGGATGCCCTAGGCCCAGGCCTCTTGGGTCTTGGGCCTGGGCCGGCCCTGCCTGGGGTATGCCTCTTGGATTTTGTATTCTTTTGTTTGGGCTTTACAAAAATGAGTACTTATAAAAAACAAAAACAAAAAACAAGAGTAATGGATAACTTTTAGACCATTGAATGTTTACAGAGAAAAAGAAAAAAGGGTTTAACAACAAAACCAAATTTGATTTTAAAAGTTTGAAGACAATATGAGTTGGTACTTTTCAATACTAGTACGTAGCGGGTTGAGAGGATTTAATCAGCCTTCAACCCAACCCGCCACCACATAATTTATCACCCGCCAAACTCAACCTGTCCATGCCTCCCAACTCTAGGTGTTGGTGCAGAAAGGCGGGGTTGAAGGGTTGGCGGAGTTTTTGCACATTCCTACTCGATACAGTGTCCACATTGAAATTACCTTTAATGTGACTATATGGTTTCATTCACGACCAAAAAAAAAGAAAAAAAACAGCTTTATACGCCAATATTTTTGGACCACAACATTACCTTGTTTGTCTAAACAGAAAGAAAGAAAGAAAAAACAAACAAACGGTCGATTTTGAAAGTTCAGATTCTTTTCTCAGACAGATGTGAAGAAATCATCTGGCTAATCCAATGAAATTAATTGTGTTCAAAAAAATCCAATGAAATTAATTAATTCCTATCTTTCTGTGGATGATGTACATAATGACGCCTGCAAAATTAACCAATTAACCACATCATTATATTGGTACCCAATAGTGGAATTAGAGTTGACTTAGATATATGTTTATAAAAACTATGGTGGATTTAGAAAAATCAGATTATTTCAGGTTGTCCATGTCGAATAGTTTATCCATGTATTCAGTGACCTACTACAATTTTGCATTTCATGGATAAAAAATGTCAACCAAAACTCTGTTAGGTTTGGTCAAATGACAAATGGTAAGGGATTCCTAAGATTAGATTCAGGCCTGGCTCTAAGGGAAGGCTGGGTAGGCTTGGGTTCGGGGCCCACAAAAAAGTAGCTTATTTTTTGTGCTCAAAATAGAAGGATATATTAAATGTTAAGTATGTCAATTGTCTAGTAAAATAGCTTTGAATGGCAGTGGAAGGAAGGGTGTCATATATGTAGGAGGTCGCATGTTCAGTCCCCTCCTCCTACATTTTACGCGAACAAATTTTGAGGTTGTACGAAAATTTGTTTCAAATTTTGACCTTGAGTTCCCACACCATTACAAGCAATTTGCCAATGTAACACGAGGCCATTTTGTTTCTCATCTTGAAAACATCACCTCTATATAAAAATCGAGAGCCCTCATTTTCAAAACTTGACTGACTAGCTGGGGCTTCATCTCAGGACCGGGCCTGATTAGATTATTAGTCTTTTTTTGCAGAAGTCATTGTTAATACCATTAATAAGATGCCTTAATCCACCACATCGAGAAACTGTGTTAACTACTCCTCTAATCTAATTAAGTACTATCTCCACCAGCTCACCTGTATCTGTACTTCCGTTCTCATGTTATTTTAACCGTAAAATCATACCAAAGTTTTTACTTGCGGCTGGAATTCACCTTGATGATAAAAAAAAGGTTCATGTTTAGGTTTCTATGCTTAGATTCACCAGTAAAAAAATCAGATTAGTTGACAATTCGTACTCATTTAATTTCACTACATTTGTTTTCAGAATTACATGAACGATCTTTTTACGATAACTGCTTGTCTGGGACGGCTACGCGCACCTCAACCAATTTTTGGGTTTAGAAGTTAACGACCGGACAAATTTCAAGTGAATCCAAGAGTTTTTGGCTGGCAGGAAAAGCTAGAGTCGTGAGCTGAGGGGTGTAAGCCTTTCTTACTTGCTATTACACTCCCATTCGACCAACCCCGTGAGACGAGCCCATGTCCAACATAATAGGATTTATTCTAGAAAATGAAAAAATAAAGATATTTAGGGGCTCAAACTTGTCATTCTAAAATAATACTCTATCCGTTCTAAATTTATAGTCCATTTTTTTGGCATATGTTTCATTTTTATATTACTTATATATTTTAATCTATCATGTATCTTATGATTCAATTTGAACTTTTTTTTAATAGATTTAAACTTCAAATATTATAGTATATATAAAACCTTATACATTTAAAGATATAAATAATTTTTTGAGGTGTCCAGAATAGTAAAAGGAGATAAGAAATTTGGTTTGGAGGGAGTACTATCTACAAATAAACTAGTAAATTACATTCCCTCCATTCCAAAATGGCAAAATGTTTGTTTGGTCTGTCAAACAAAGACTTAAAAATACTCCCTCCATCCCAAATTAATTGTCCCTTTTCACTATTTGGCACATCTTAAAAAATTTTTCATAACTTTCAATCTATGGTGCTTTTTATATTTAATATAAATCTTGTTTGATAGATCTCAATTAGTTTTATAATACAGAAATTTTGAAATTGTAAAAAACGTTATAGATTGTGAAATATAGATAATTTGTTAAGTGACACGACTGCCGAAAATGGACCATTAATTTAGGACGGAGGGAGTAATACTCAATCCGTTCCTAAATAATAGCTTCACTTTCTCTCTCTTGCCATTTTTCAAATAAAAAATGAAGTACTTCCGTGTATCATTTTTTAAAATTTTTAGCAAGAATTAAAGTATTCGTCGAATACTTTAATTCGGTGTGAATTTTTTTGAAAAATGATACATAAAAGTACTTAATTTTTTAATTTGAAAAATGACACGACTTTTCTTAATGGATTGTTATTTAGGAACGGAGGGAGTACATTTTTTTCAAGAAAATTAAAAAGATTTCCAACAATTTATTAGATGTAGTTCTTTTAATTTATGAAAACAGTTTGGATTTTTTCTTGAAAAAATATTTATTGTTAAGTACTCGTTTCGTTTCGCGGATGAGACAAAACTTTTAGAATGGAGGGAATATTCACGAAAAGAGAACAAAACAGAAACAAAAAACAAAAAGGAGATTATTTGTTTCGATTACTACTCCGTTTCTGGTTTACCTTTTACTCATTGTGAAATCATCTGGTGGTGCAAAGGGTGAATTGGGATTTTGCACATGGGAGAGTACTGTTATCCATCCATACGTTTTGTCTTCAAAGCAAAGGTATTTTTTTTACCTGTCTTACTCTCTCTTGGATTTCCCTTCTTCAGTACTCAAAGGTCCTCTAAAGATATTCACAAAGGAGTAATCAAAGGTGTCCAACAGACTTCCATTTTTATTACTCCAGTATTCTTTTTCAACCCGGAACCGATTCCTCCGACCCTTGGGCTCCAAATGATCCGAACCGATCATTGTTTAAATTCAAATCCAGCATTCATTGCCGAGATGGACGGCTGAATGACCTTGTTCCCAACTTTAGGTTGCGGAGCCGCATCGTAACTGGAACACCCTTCCTTGGCTATTTCACATAAGCTTTCACTTGCAGGGAGGGTTGCCGAAAGGATATTTTTTGTTAGCCATTAAGTTAATTATCATCCGAAAATGCTGGTAGAGTTTTAAATTAATCTTTCTTTGTCAAAAACTTATGCTTGTGCATTGATTTTTCAATGAATCTATCATTTTCCAAGAAAATAAAATATAAAAATAAACGTATACGTGAGCAAGTACTTTTTAAGATAATAAAAACTTATGGTGACTTTCGTGACATCCAAACTCACCAACAGAACCACCGATGGTGATAGCCTGGTGGGCAAGGTGTCTCACATTCCCAGGGGAGACTCGGATTCGAGTTTTGCCAGTGGCAAGGGATTGTGAGGATACACACTTATGTCAAATTGTACCTAGGTGGTGCCGTGGTGACAGTCTGTCCTCACGGACAGTAGCTATGGCTCGAACTGGACATTCCACTAGCAGGTCGGGAGCCCTTATGGTCACGCCCAATGAGAATTGCTACGCTGGTTGCCCCATCCCACCCTTTATTTGATCCAAAAAAAAAAACCCGATAACAGAATTCGAAAAAAAAAACAAAAAAATCTTGCAAAATTTTGCGACGGATCTATTGTCTGCAATAAAATATTAAATCTCATTTGCACGATTACTAAGATATGTTCGTTGATTGTGGACAGATATTTCAAACACCTAGATTATCATTTAGTAATGTTTGCGTGACAATGAATGAATCAATTAATTAAAATAAGAGTGAATTAATGATTGAATACAGTATTTTTCAAGTTGTTACAGTATTTATGTGGTCCCTTATACTATAGCACAGCGCCTGTGCCAATTCAATCATGCTATGAGAGGGGGTACCATTGTTGGCTGCAACAACATTTTCTTTGACGAATTCCTAACCTACCAATTTCGGGACCTGGTGTAGCAGGGTGATGTCCCTTTTAAATGGGTGCCGTCCCGAGCGTATGAGTGTAATTCTTGGCACGACTTTTGCAGGCCCACACGGCATGTGCTTGGCCATTTGGCTTCAATTCTGCGTGCTAGCACATCTTTTGGGTAATGGTCGAGAAATTGACCGCATCGTTCATCTTGTTCGGCTCGTTAAAAATCGGTCATACCGAACATAAGATTGATTGGACGTTGATAGCTACTTGAACAAAGTAAAATTTTCTCGTAGGTCATTCCTAAATCATTAAGCATCAGTGTTTTTCAAGAAAAACATGTTTTCTTCGTATTGGATCCGATGTCCGGATGTCCGGTCAGCCTTAGTTTTGGCATGGATGATAAACAAGATGAGAAGATCTAGCAAGATGAACATTTTGGATCACAGTCATAGGTTTGGGACGACACCTATCCGAACACCTGCTTGTAGGGTTGATGGTTGTGTTTGCAAAACAAAGAATCGTTAGCGCCATCAAACTGGGATCTGTAAGAGGGTACTCCAGTGCCTAAGTTAGACTTAGGGGAGAGAATATGTAAGTACAGTATTCTAGACTACAAAATTGCGTACCTCCCCTAGGGTTTATCCCTTAGCTTGCCCGGCCGTGATGTTACATGTAACCGTTTTTGGTAGGTGACGTCATGCATGACGCTTGGAGTCGGGCCCTGCCACCTAGAAGCCGCGTAGATTCTTGCTGGCTGCTGAGTCAATGCTCGGCTCAGGCACAATCCGGCTCCGCTCAGCTCGGCCCTACAATTGCGCACATCCGGTCTGGACTTGCGAACCCAGGGTGTCGACAACTCGTATTGTTAGGCCAACTATACTGCTCTGTCTGGGGCACAACAGGTCCCCATGTCCCTAGTTTTGGCACAAAAGGGATTAAGCAAGACCGCCCCACTAATGAGGCTTTTAACAACATAAGCATAATTTTAACTTTATAAATATGTTAATTAATCATGTCATCCTTAAATACTTTGCATCATAGAGCACACTCATGACAGGAAGATTACATAAAATAAGATCCGTGACCAATAGAATATTGGGTTGTTGGAATGTAGTGATTGGGGTTTTTAAGCAGAACATTAGGCACCTAATCATTTCATGGTTCAACAACTTTAACATACACCATTTGTCCTCTTCTAGAATTCTATGTCTATAATGCCACATTCTTTGCACTTACCCTTCCATTTATTTTTATGGATTACCATTGTATTGTTTTTGTCGGTTAAAAACAGTATTTTTAGGATAGTTAGATTAACAGCTTGGAGGAGGAGTTGAACTCCCGTCCTCCTTTCAGCTCCCTTCGATCACCCGACACCTAAGTGCCCCTCATGCCGTTGGGCCAAAGGCCTCGTGGCGTTTTTTAGCATTGTGTTGAAACGAGCATCTTCACCTGTGGCCCAAGGGTTTAGAGCATCACCAATGGTGTATAACCAAAATTGGATAATCAAAAGTTGCCACATCAGACTTTGATTATCCATATAAGACATTTATAAAGTTAACAATGTGGAGTGTCACAATGGTATTTTGTGTCCATAATAAAAAAATACTACTCACTCTATTTTTATTCATAAAATGGGCACAACTTTAAATTTGTACATATGTTTTTTATAATATTAGTACCATTTAAAATATATTCACAATACCTTTAAAATGAGACTAATCTTGAACATAATTTGGTAAAGATTAAAAATTGATAATTTCTCATTTTTTTACAAAAAAAATGAGTTTTGAAGTAAGTATTTGAAAAATGGAGAGAGAATGTTGTTACTTTCGAATTCATTTTGCGAAAAAAAACTTATAAATAGGGTGTGGTCCCCAAAATTTGGTCATTGAGAAAATGTTGTTACTTTTGATTATCCAAATACCAAAATTTGGTTATTGGCTAAAAGGTTGTTAACTTTGATTATGCCAATGTGAGTCAATTTTTGGACAAACATTGTTAACTTTGGTTATTTAGATGTTTTGATTATACCATTAGAGATGCTCTTATAGATCTTGATTAATTCAGAATATGAAAATAACTACTCGCGTCAAAATGAGGTATTTTAGGAAAAATATTTTCTTGGGTGGCCCTTGGGCCTTGTGCTAAGGGTGAGTTTATTGCAACATTTTAAGCTATTTCCTTGTTCCTCCTTTTCCTTTTCAAAATTTGTACCAAGAAGTTAACATTTCTTGCATGTCAAGAAAAAAAATTCCTTCGCCTTTCACTTGTGACATAATCAATTTTTGTCATAACCTAAGCATTATTTTTAAAATAGGAAGATGACGTGGCTTGAATAACATCGAGCATGTCGAAAATACACACTATGACATTACGTATCATAATATTTTTTTTTTATAACTCAGGTGTTCGAGCCAGTTTACACATACGTCGATTTGTTTAGGGATTCAATCCTACGCTCTATTTGCAGGGAACCTAATCAAAGTAGGAGCAAACCTCCGTATAAGTTGGCTCAAAAAAATTGATAGTAAGTACCCCCAATAGTTGAGCCCTCCTTCGACTTTTGCTTAGCTCTCCCAACCACGAAAAAAGTGTCTGGGCACATTTCTCCAATTGAAGTTTCACCCCCACTCCCAATCCAAAAGATGACCCCTAGTTTAAGGCATCAAAGCAAAGGCTAGAACCAAAAGGTAGCTGAAGTAGCAATAGAAATGAGTTATTAATCCAGACATTATAAGTTCGAAACTTGGTAATTTCTTTGGGCAAGACTGCAAGATTTTCTCTCTTGTAAATTCTATAGTCCTGACGTGCAGGTGCTGTCTTCGCTGGACCCCGAGAGGATCTAGTCGAGGTACGTGCAAGCTGTTATGGACACCCTTGACAGCAAAACCCAAAAAAATGCTAGAGGGGTTGTTCACATGGTGGAGGTTGGCCTGCTGCAGCTGTCAATTTCATGCTAATGGGGGTATGTATTGAAAGCTAGATAGGCATAGGCTTCCTCTCTTTTTTGCCTTCTTCCTTTTAACCTAATAGAAAGTAATGGCGTCCTTAAGAAGGGTGGTCCATATGGGACTTATTCTCTAGGTGTTAGTTTGAACTTTGGCTCTTTCCAGGCTCTCCTATTGTTAACTCATCCATGTCACATTTTTGTTTTGCAATTATCAAGTGGACTGTTTACTAGTAGGATCTTTGCTGCTTTTTCTTTCAATAAATTGATAAGAGTGTCAAAAATTATCAAAGCATAATCTTTTTGTTGAGTGGATGGACCCTAATAAGTTGGAATAGACCTGCGTTTATGTACTCTAATGTCTCTGCTTCAATACTATATTTTACGTGTCGTTATCGACTTTTGCCAATCAAAAAAAAAATTATTGGACTTCTTCATAAGAACCGGGCAGCAATGCTATGGTAGACGATTCTTTCGGAACGTTACAAAAGAATTGAAACCTTTCATTGCATGCTTTGGAGATGAGAGTTGCACTAAAGTTACAAACCAAAAGAGCTACAGGTCTACGTAATTTTGATTTTGGGGACTGTTTGTAAATTTTCTGAGGTGGGACTTTTGTTGTCGGATTTATCTACACCATCTAGTATTAATCTCTACATATATTACTTTCTAATCAATCACCTTCAAAAGAAATTACATGGCACTGATCGTTAGGGGTGGACCCGGGGGAGGGGTGCGAGGGGAGTGTTTGGACCCTGCACTCCTCTCAAATTTCTTCTTACTTATAGTATACTTCTGAATTTTTTTCGTAAAATTACTGAAGACTAATACCCGTCAACCACATTAAATTCGTAACTTTGCATCTGCCACTGTCGCCCTCTCGACTGTTTGTTGCTTTTATAGGCAAAATAGACATCCACATTCTTGAACAATGCTATATGTACCGACCAAAGGGGACCGACCACGTACCGATGGCGCCGGCGACTCCGTGTAGGTCCCAAACGGCCAATCCGAGCCGTTGAACGAAATGGGGTAATTTTGGATCGAGCACTTACAGCCGTCCGATGACATCGATTTCCGCGTGGACCCACTCAGATTTTGATTCTAAGCACGATGAACGGTTCGGATTGACCGTTTAGGACACACACGGGAGTCTCCGACATCGTCAGTACATGGTCGGTCCCCGTTTGGTCTGTACCCATATATTTACCGACATTCTATTGTCCCTTCTCAAGTCAATTTTCTTCTGCAGTATTTTTCATCTTTAAATGTAATCCAACTTCTCGGTTGATGAGACTAGACCCATCACTTGTGATTTAGATATTTTCGAACAGTTAACTTTAATTTAGATTTTTCGAGCAGTTATACAAAATCTAAAATAGCTGACGTCGTGATTACACATATGTTCAGTTTCATTATATACTCCAGTTATCTGCTAATGTAAAAGTATAATACAACAAAAAGAAGGAAAAACCAAAAAAAACCCTTATAATAATATGAATTGCCAAATCTCTACAATGACAAAAATATCCTACGTTGTCTTTTTTGTCAGATCCTACATTGTCCTTAGTTAACCTGATGACCTCAGAATCAAGTAATTATTCCATGGTCTTAGAGCATTATCATGTAGTCCCCCAATATTTTTAGGGGGTGTGCCACTAAGTTGTCTTTTTTGATTTTTTGGCTTTTTGACTTCTTTATGTGAGAGCTCGAAAAATGCGTTGGATTTTTGTGATTTTTTATGTGATGTCTTGTGAGGGGATGACATGTCTCGAAAAACGCAATAAGCTGGTTTTTGGCTTTTTGAGTTAGTGGAACGGGGTTTTACTATCACTAAACATTTATGCGTGACCCAATACAATATTTGGTAGATAAGGATGTTGGTGCGTCCTAACACCATCGAATAATTGGTCCTCAGAATTAGGCTAAGCAAACAAATTGAGCTGCTCACGAGCAGCTCGAGGCTTGCCTCGTTACGGACTCTGCTCTGCTTGGCTCATTTAGTAATCAAAGCTAAGCTCATGCTCAAGTTTTAGTATCTCCATTTGTCCCATTGTGTTTATCCATTATTCCTTTTGTTTTGTTTTTATTTTTCGGTTATGTTTTGTGTCTATTACCTATATCTTTAATGTGGATATTCAAAATTTGCAATATAGATCGTGTTTGATTCAATTTGTTCTATAGTACGAAATTCTCGAAATCATAGAATATATTGTAGATTAAAAGATGGAGTATATGAAATAGAAACAAAAGAAACAATGTACAAACAAAATGGGACGAAGGAAATAATAAAGGAGCCAAGCTCAAGATTCTAAATATCGGCTCGTTTAGTAAATGAATCGGGCCCAGCTCCTACGTAAACGAGTCGAGCCGGAGTTTTGGAACCACTTAGCAAACGAGTCGAGCTAGAATACTATAAAGCTCGGCTCGGCTCGGCTGAACTCGTTTGCTCTCCAACCTAGAACTGTCAAAAAGGGTATACTGGTAAATTTAACTAAACCCAAACTCAGCCCCATCTACACCCGATAAGTAGTCTGTTTGACAGAAAGAAACAAGTCATTCTCTTAATGATAAGGTCATCGACCCAACCCAACACTCCTCCCTTCTCCTTCCAAAACTCCGACCACTCGCCGGAATCTTCAAACCCACCTCGCCGGAATATCCAAACCCACCTCGCCGGAACCCTAACCCACCTATCCGGAAAATGGGTGTTCTCCCAAACCACTGAAACTCAACATGGGTGAAGACAAAACATCAAACTCGCCGGGATCCTCCACCGGTGATCCAAGTCTCCGGCGAGCCATCAAACTCGTGACCTCTCTTATTTCTATCTCTCACTCAATCAGAGTATTCTCAAGCAAATGGCAATCGATACGAACCAAGCTCGAAGACCTCCTCTCCGGCCTCACATCCATCGAAAACTCCGACGCCTGCGAAAACCCATCTCTCCCCGGCGAGATTTTTCCGGCGATAATTGAAACGGTCAACGAATGCCACGACCTTTCACGGCGGTGCCTCGACCTCTCTTACAGTGGAAAGCTGCTAATGCAAAGTGATTTGGATATAATCGGTTCGAAAATCGATTGTCATGCGAAGAATCTTTCAAGTATTTATACAGCTGGAATTTTGAAGAACAGTTATGCAATTGTGGTGTCAAGGCCTGGGCCCACAGCTTCTAAGGAGGATATGAGATTTTATGTGAAGGATTTGTTGTCAAGGGTGAAAGTTGGAGGTACAGAATTGAAGAAACAAGCTTTAATTGCTTTTAATGAAGTGATAAAGGAAGATGAGAGGTATATAAAGATTGCTGTGGAGGTTGGGGGTTTTATTGGGATTTTGGTGAGTCTTCTTGATTTTGAAGAGACTGAGATTCAAGAAGAGGCTGCAATGGCAGTATCATTGATTGCAGGTTTGTTTTTGTTTGTTCTTTGTTTCTGTTTTATGTGATTTTTTAAATTCTATATGAATTAAATTTCTTTACCTTGCTTATTTTAGTTAAAAAAAAACAAAAAAACAAGCAATAAAGCTTGTTAAGAAGGTCTGGTGCAGACCCAGTTTGCTTAATTTCTAGAAATCAACAATCATCATTGGAAATAAGCAAATGGCCAGTTTTTTCTTCTCTTGAGTGTTAGGTAAGATTTGACCTTTTGATAGTTGTCAGTTGAGTGTGTACAGAGTGGCCATCTAAAAAATTCCTAGCCTAGGTGGTTAAATGAGCAAATTTTGTAACCAAGAAGTTTGATTTTTCTTGGACTTGCTTGTTTGTGAAAAGAAGCAACTTAACCTTAATGAGGGGAGAATTCTGAATACTAGACGAAATTAAGTCCAACCAAATTATGAGAGCCGAAAATGGTATGACTTGTTGATGTCTTGTCGGCGTATCTTGTTTCGTTCTACTTGACAAGGCTAAACAAATTATGCAGGGTTTGATTTATACAAGAGTGTACTAATCGGCGCTGGTGTAATTGGACCGATGATTCGGGTATTGGAGAATGGAAGTGAAATAGGTAAAGAAAGGTGCACAAAGTGTTTGATGAAATTGACCGCGAATTCGGATAATGCTTGGTCAGTTTCAGCTCATGGGGGAGTCACTGCATTATTGAAAATCTGTGCTAACTGTGATTCTGGGGGTGAATTGGTTGGTTTGGCTTGTGGGGTGCTGAGAAATCTAGTTGGGGTTGAAGAAATCAAGAGGTTTGTGGTTGAAGAAGGCACGATTTCTACCTTCATTATGCTATTGAGGTCTAAAGATGAAGTTTCATTAATAAACTCAATTGAATTCCTTCAAACTTTGGCAGTTGGAGATGATTCAATTAGGCAAACGATAGTTAAACAAGATGGGGTTGGGCTTCTAATACGCGTTTTGGATCCCAAGTCTTCGTTTTTACTGAAATCGCGGCTGGTGGCATTATGTGGAATTATGAATCTTTGTTTCACATCGATGACATCGTTATCCATTTTGATGAGTGAAGGGTTTTTGGATCACGTACTCTATTTTCTACGAAATGGGGAGATTTCGATTCAAGAGTTGGCGTTGAAGGCAGTTTTTAAGCTATGTGAGATTTCAGAAGAGGCAAATAAAGCAATGGGGGAATCAGGGTTTATGCCAGAACTTGTTAAATTGCTAAATTCTAAGTCATTTGTAGTTCGTGAAATGGCAGCTGAATCGCTATCGATCATGATTTCTGTACCTAGAAATCGGAAACTATTTGTGCAGAATGAGGAAAACGTTGGTTTGATACTGAAATTGCTTGATCCGGAGGAGGGAAACACAGGAAACAGAAAGTTGCTATCTATTTTGATGTCACTAACAAGTTGCCAAAGTGCTAGAAAGAAAATTGTACAGTCTGGGTATATGAAAAACATAGAGAAACTGGCAGTGGCTGAGGTTTCCGACGCGAAAAGGATTGTCAGGAAGTTGTCTTCGAATAGATTCCGCGTTATGTGGAGTGGAATCTGGCATTCTTGATCATTGTAGATCGCTCGAGTTTTTGTTCTGTATATTGCTACATTAGGGTGAGTTTCCCATTTGATAAAATCTGTTAAAAACATTTGCTAAAATCAACTGTTGATTTTAGAAAATGAGGAAGAAATTTTAGCAAATGGCTTTCTCATTTGCTAAAATCAACTGTTGCTTTTAGCAAATGTTGATTTTAGCAGATTTTCTCAAGTTTCTTTAAACTTGCTTTCATTTTACTTCTCTTGGCAAGAGAGATTCTTAGAACACACCTATGTGTAGATTGTAACCATCAATGTAGATCCCAATAAAATTGCAATTCTTTTTAGATTTTGATACTTCAAAAAAACTTTCTTTATCTGTTTATTATGGGGATTGAAATGTCCAACCACTAGGCTAACTCCCTTGCTCAATCGCACTCAACCGATTGTGTTATGAGATTTTGATACGAATCTTATGCACATACGTTTGCCCCGGCTTTAATGGGACTCCTCGCTAATGAATGGTGGGATAGGGTCTATAGGGATTAGTTGGGGTACGTATATATGGTCCAGACACCCGATGACGATATTTTCCATAGGGCCTTATGGTCCGGACACCCGATGACGATATTTTCCGTAGGGCCTTGTAAGAGAAGGCTGCACATGGGAAGGGCATGAACTTCAGAAAGGCATGTGACTAGTAGACTGATATATGTTGCATGCCTTGATTGTTTACAAAAAAGGATGTTGACATGTGAATATGTGATGAAACCATCTGTGTATTTTTGCTTGTCTTGTAGCCCGGTAGCCCCTTGGTTCCTTCGTTATCCAAACAACCTATTGTTAGTACCGGTTCATTGTTTTGGTGTTCAGTTAACATATGTGAATGAAGTACTCCTAGCAGTTTCCTTTTGTCCTTAACGAGGAATTCCAGCAACCACGACTCACAGTTGTCGAGAAACTTAATGCATTGGGGCCAATCCGTGAGAGAATTTCTTGTGAATCCTCTAGTCTCAGCCTGGAAGGAGTGGGGGACTTGTAGTGAGCCAAACTCACTACAAGGTGTAGTGAGAAACAATAACCGTTCGATTCGGCAATCAATGGTCCAGATTGAAAAAACGAAAAAAACCCCTCTTCCATGAAAGAGTCTTTCAACAAAATCAGATCATTGAAAATCAGTTGGATGGCTGTGATTTGCTCACTACACCTTGTAGTGAGTCCCCTTACTGCAGGGCCCCGGTTCCTGGCGCGGATGTAGGGATGCCAATTCAACCTGCCTCTCGCCCGAACCCGCCCTACCCTGCCCCGATAAGGTAGGGTATTTTTCTATTTTTTTGGGTAACGGGTAGGGGCAGGGGGTGATTTTAGAGAACCCGCCAGGGTTAGGGTAGGGGCAGGGGTATGGTCACCCCCACCCCGATATACCCGCCTCGACACATATATGTGTATAATTATATTTATATACTCTTATATGTACATATGAAATTATATTTTCTCCCTTATATGGATCCAATCTTATTTGTATTCTTATTACAACTAAAATACAACATTAGATAATAGATTTCGGTTAAGTTGTGATAGTTATTTTGTGAACTTTTATCATTTGTGCTCATTAATATTGGAGTCTAAAATATACTTTCTTAATATGTGAAAAAGTAGGGGCAGGGTGGGTAAACCTGATACCCGACAGGGGCAGGGGTACTCATAAATTACCCGGTCGGGTTAGGGGGTCGTTCGGGAATTTTAGGGTTGGGGCCGGGATCATCAAAACCCACCCCGTTGCCATCCCTACGCGGATGGCTTGTCTTTTAGCGTACCGGGAAGGCGAATAGTCGAGATACACGCAAATTGACCCAAATCTATCGAACCAAAAAACAAAAATGCATTGTGAATGAGAATTGAATGCAATCAATAGTGTGCATTTTTTTAAGTACATGCAAGAAGTGTAAGTTGTTAGTAGTTGTTAGTGAGACTGGACCATTGGTCATGTGCACGGGTATGGGTCTTTCAACTTGGCTACCACCCCACTGGCCAGTAGTGTTCATTTAATATAGCATGGATCTCCCTTGGAATTGAACACAATCTTATACTTGTATATATATGCTAGGTATGAAGCCTCGTGCAAAACACGGAATTAATGCCCGTTAGTGTTTGCCCATTGGTAAAAATTAACGATGTGCATGCTATGTATTTTTTTACTTAGTTCAATATGTTTAGAAATGTTATTTACAAATACAATTGGGGACTAAAGAGGGAAAAAATAAAGCTTGGGGGTTTGACAATGAAAAAACACAATAAAGTAGTAGGGGCCTAAGCGAAAAATATAAAACAAAAGGGGAAATTTTGCAATTTTGCACAAAGAGCACCAAATGACTGAAACAGCCATGGGGAAATCCTGTAAGTACGAAAATCAGAGAGGGCAAGGCAGGAATTCCAGGGGTAAAATCGTCCAAATTGAGGCAAATGTGGTAAGCCATGAAATTGGCTATTGCCCGTAGTAGGGCAATTGGAAGGGATATACTTTTTTTTTTTCTGAGATTTTGAGATTCTAGCTTTTCAGAATTAGTTTTGAGTGTTAACCAAAAATTATAGAAATAGATTCTCGAATTCTACGGATTTTGCATAGCTAAAAAGGGAATGAAATTCTGAAAATTCCAAAGTAGGATTTATGTAGCTTCTAGTGCTTTTCAGATTAGATTTTGGATTTTGAGTCTTATAAAGGCTGATATTCAGCTTTCTTATTTTTAAATAAATGGTATCAGTTTTTACTGCAACTTATTGTAATTTCACAGCAATTCTACACATGTTTACCGAAGGGAAGGTAGATAGGTCTTTGTATCCTTTCAGAAAAAGTAAGAGAGAAAATAGCATAACATCAAAGCTCCAACTCGTTTAAAGACGAAATAGGAAAGACCCATGTGATTATTCCTTGGCATTTTGAGCATCATGTGCATCATTACCTAAATCCTGTGGCTTTGTTCTGATTAATTAGGACAGCAGCTAGGCACTCGGAATGCCAACTCTCTTTGAATATGGCATAACTTAAGGGCTTCTGTTTTCTTATCCAAAAAATTTGTTTGAGAGCATCTATTAAGCCAGTGGGTCCCCGAAAACCTTGTAAATCAACCAAATAAAAAGTTTGCTTTGCCCTCAGGTCTCAAATTTAATTCTCCTTACCAATTACTCTTGAGGCTACCTTACTCCCACGCGTAAACTTATGAAGCGGCTGTGAGATGGTTGTATGAATTAATCTGAGGTATGTGCAACCTGACCCGAGATACTTGGATTATTGAGAGAAAAAAAAAAAGTACTGGGGTCAGGGATTCAATGAGAAAAGGGAAATGGGACCATGGCTATATATGAATGAGACATGGAACCCCATGTGTTCCACGTACTATTGTCTTGCCTTGAAATTGCAAGCACTGAGGTCTTTGGATTAGGAACAACAGCTCGATTGATAAAACTCAGAAGTATAAATGTGGTGGTATTGGAGGTTGTTACAGACGTTGTAGCAAAATGTTTGACGGTTATAGTGTCCGAGTTAGCTTACGTGCATCTCATCTACTCCCCTTTCCGGTCAGGTCTAATGCAGGTCATTCACACCAGCACTAGAGAATTTACAAAAACTTACTTTTTTGCGGTCTAACCCCAAAAACAAAACCCTTATTAATTGTGTGGAGAGCAAACTCACCAACCAACCTGAAACACTCACGGCTAACGCTTGGGGATTGAAGTACCAACTAAAGGAGAAGTAGAGATCTTTTTTTCCTCTCCTCCTTTCTTCCCACTAGTTAAATGCACTCACCAGTTCAATTGATGTTAAATTCAGACGTAGACCTGTAATCCAATGACTCCAATGTTTGGAAACCCGGAGGTGCATGTGCTAAGGGACCGAAATAGGGTATGTATTGTAGCCTTTCTCTTTGCAATAAACCTATCATTGGTGTTATCAACCCAGCAAGGAGTATCTACCATAAAGAGCACTTTGGGGGATAGTAACTTTCATCAGCCCTCAATCTCAGCTCGACTAATGTCCTGTTTCATCAACAAAGAGAGGGTTAGGATTGGTTTCCCCTGAGGGCGTATTACCGCACCGCCAATCCTTCCACATGAAGATATCATCCCCATCTACCACCATCTATTTGAGATATTCTTTGATGATATGTGTCTGAATAATGCTCTTCCATTTGTGCGATGCCCTCCTGTTCATAGGCCAGTCACCGATATCGCGGTCAAGTTTTTCTTACGAAAAGTAGAATCCACAAATGCGTCTTCTCATTACGTAATCTCCAGTCAAGCTTACAAAGAAAGGCTTAATTGTTTTCTCTGAATTTTTCTAATGCCTAGGCCGCCATTTCTCTTACTTCTGCAGACATTATCACAATTAATGACATGCATTTTTTTCTTCCCAGGTGAGTCTCTCCATAAAGAAAATTTCTGTTAAGCCTATCTTGGTTTTTGCAAATGCTCATAGGTAAAGAAGCTTGCATAGTACAGTTGAGAGATTGAACAAGAGTGGCCCTCCCCATACAGGATAAAGAATTGGTTTTCCAACCAGACAAATTTTTCTCCATTTTCTCGATAATGTACTGGTGCGCTAACATGGAGCAGGAGAACCCAAGGTAATGGCCAAGATCACAAGATCAAATTGCTGACGTCACAACTAACCAAACCATCAAGCATGAAATCTTTTTCAAGCTAAGAACCCTTCTTTGAGTTGGTAAATAAGGAGGGGGAAATCATAAACTTGCTTTAGTGTTTGACCCAAGAGAATTTCCGTAAATTAAACAATTATCACCCTTAATCAATCCAAACTTCTTACTTTTTTAAGTTCAAGTATTTAATACTCAGCCTCTTACCATTGTTTAGTACGAAAGAAAACCTAAGGTTGAGTTTCAAAATTTCCCCCACTCGTGTAAATTCTTGGCTATCCTACAATAGTACAGTTTATAGATGTAATTATTGAGTTGAGGATTTATTATTGTATCAAGATTATCCTTTGAACTCATCTAAACAATACCTCCCAAAGGGCTGGTTCACTTCGCTAATAAGCTGTGGGAAGCTAAGTCTAATAGGTGGTGCACCGTCCCTCAACGAAAGCATGGAACTGATGTACTCTAGTGGTACAATCATACCACATGAACCTGAAAAGAAGCAAATTATTATGTGTTTTTTTTTATCGGCAAAAGAGAATATGTTATGAAAAGAGGGGGGATATAAAATAGTAGTACATCTTGAAGAGAAATCAACACCAAACTACCAAAAAATGTTATAGGATGACCAAACTGTGTTGTGTTGTGGCTGTCTTGGTCTACTGATACTCTGATATTCCTTCTGCTAGTTTTGGTTAAGCCATGCTTGGCTTTGTCACAATTAGTGTCCAAGTCTTCAAGTTCCTTCATGCGGTTGTTTTACTTTGGCCTTCGTATTTTGGTCATCCTATAACTTTTTTTGGTCGTTTCGTGTTGATTTCTCTTTAAGATGTACTACTATTTTATTTCCCCCCTCTATTCATAACATATTCTCTTTCGCCGACAAAAAAAAAACACATAATGATTTGCTTCTTTTCATGTTCATGTGGTATGACTGTACCACTAGAATGCATCAGTTCCATGCTCTCGTTGAGGGACGGTGCACCACCTGTCAGATTTAGCTCCCAACAGCTTATTACCGATGTGAACCAGCACTTTGGGAGGTATTGTTTAGATGAGTTCAAAGGATAATCCTGATAAAATAATAAATCCTCAACTCAACAATTACATCTATAAACTGTAGGGTAGCCAAAAATTTACATGAGTGAGGGAAATTTTGAAACTCAACCTTAGGTTTTCTTTCATACTAAACAATGGTAAGAAGCTGAATATTAAATACTTGATCTTAAAAGTAAGAAGTTTGGATTGATTAAGGGTTATAATTGTTTAATGTACTTTAATAGTAAATAAGTAGATATTTTTCCGTGACAATCAGATGTAAATTTAGAATCTACCATTAAAAAAAGTGTAGTATGAATAATCTAGACTAGATTCATATTGAAGTATCCTAAAAACGAGTGGGTTCTAATGTACAAAGCTCAAAGTTTGAATTCTTATTGTAATACAAGTGCTCCCTTCCACCACCCTTGTGTTAAACCTTTCTCCATCTTTCAAAATTTTTGTCCATCTAATCTTAACACCTTAAAAATTACTCTTCCTATACTAACCAAACACATGACTAATGGTAGGAGGGGCACCAGCCACATTCTGAGGTGCAGTAACCACCACTACATGGGGAACAACAACTTTCAGCTATTAACTACCTATGCATGACTTGTTACTAAAGGCCTATCATTTGGCTCGTAGACCTGAGAGCACTTTACTGTGGCCAAAGCCCCCAAACTCTTGACTTAGAGCACTTTGTATGCTTTCATGGATACTTCACCACCAGATAAACAGCCTTGGCATTAGCAAATAAAACCTCTAACAGTTTCAATAACAGTTCACCAGTTTCACATAGATTGTGGCAAAGCTAATCCTCTTAGAGCAAGGCCAATGGGGAAATAAGTGATGCTATACCTGTAATTTAGAACAGCTTATAGAACTTCAGGATCCAATGGGGTTCTAAAACTGATGCCCAAATGGATAAATGTTATCCAAGATCCTTGCCACGTCACTATTCTCAACTGAAAATTACCAGAAAAGCAGGTGACAGAGGTACCTGAGTTTGCCGGAATCATGTCGAAATCAAGTTTAAAGTAGGTTATAACCTTGTTTTGTCTTTTTGACCAAAAAAATAAATAATTTTTGAAATGATCTTTTTGGCTGTTGCGAGTCAGAACTTCAATACTTTTATATTGACTACGGCATCAAAAGCACATCGAAATAGCAAACTATGCAACTGCGTGAGCACACATCTAAGCACTAGAACTACAAGATGTTGCCCAATCAATAGAACATAATAACAGTTCAGGACTTTCCACAGAAAAAAGCAGAACAGTCACGGAATAACAAATTAACCACAATACTGCAATAAAGCTCCTAGCTTCAGTAACACGGTGGAAATCAAGCGCAAAAGAGGCTTGGCCAAGAGATGAAGTGCCAAAGGCCATACCTAGCTACATCATGGACTGCTGGACCACCTCTACCTCCCTAGGAATCTGGTTACCCCTGCAAAAATAAAATGTACAGGATAAGAGCTTTCTACGTAGAGTGAGTCTATTCCTTTCCTCCTAGCTAGCAAACAGATTTTTGACCATCATTTAGTGTGGATGCATATAAACAACATTAAAGCATTGGTAGTAGCCCATTAGACGGCAAAAGTATCGGACAAATTAACCGCATGGGTGGCCACCAAAGCAGAGAAAGTAAAGCGAACGATAGTACCTACATCGTTGAGTGCAAGAGAGTAATGTAAGAGAAAATACATCAAGCGGGTATGGCTAGAAGGTCCACATGTACTGGAAAGGAGGAATAGCAAGAAGTAAAGATTTTTGCGCAGTCTCTAGCCATGAAAATAGTACTGTTAAGATTGAATTTTTCATGTGAACAGACCAAATTATTCCTACCCTTCCAAAAGGATGGCCTTCAAGCCAAACATCAATTCAAGACTTCCAACGATAATTACTTTTCAAATGGATGAGCCAATGCAACAAAAGAAAACTCAAATTCAAATAGGACTGCCATCATCAATTAAAAAGTTCTAAGGAAGAGCCATACTAAACAAGTTGAGATAAAGGACACAGAAAAAATAAGTGGTTGAAGCTTCCGGTTTAGGAAGAACGCAATGGTTCAGCCTCTAACTTGTTAATTACTTTGCATTAGTGCCGCATAAGAAATGCCATAATCTATAGAAAAGAGGACATAATTTAATCTGAAAAGTATCAGCGAAACGCGAATACATTACAAAACAGTATCCAAAAAGTATACTTTAAAGAGAAGAGATAATTAATTTCCAAACCATAGGTACATTTAGGGAGTACCAAATCATATTTATCCGGGAGTATCAAAAGAATATCGTATCCTACATGGATATTTAAGGACATACCATTACTGAAGAACAACAAAGTGATTTTAAATACCTGAAAAGCTTATCCTTGCTTCCCAATCCCTCCACTATGATTACATTGATTAGGAGAGATAAGGCTCTCAACATATGTGCCCCAAGAACAAAATCGAGTTGGAATACCATGTACCACGATGTCTCTCAGCGTTCCTTTTTTGGGATTGTACGTAACTAATTTATCTTGATTTTGTGTCTCCATCATATTTCCCACCAACAAAAATTCGTCTTCCGCTAACCGACCTTCTGGACACATTTCATGTACATCAGTCATAATCTTTGTCCACGACTCTCTAACCCCGTACTCCTTCATCATCCAAACTCCAACTGGGTCACTACCCAGTTCATAACCAAACATATACAATCCCCAAAAATCACAACGTCATGATAGTCCAGAAACTCGTCACGAAAAAGAGAAGCAGGCGATGGCACTTCCCTAAAAATCTCATCCGCCAAATCGAAGGCAACCATCAAATAGGAATCAGCCCTCCAACAAATCAAATGGAGACACCCATTGCAATAAACGACAGACACAATAGGTCCTCCGGCAAGTCTATAATTGGTGTCTTGAATTCTCTTCCAAGCATTAGTTTTCAGTGAATAGACCGCCACAAAAGTTCTCTCATCATCAGATTCACAATCACACTCAGATCCAGATTGAGCATCAAAGTTAGACATCGTCACAACCTTGTAATCATCCGTCGATGAATCGTAACCCATACCATATACAATCTTGCAAAACTCACGAGATGGATCGAGGATAAAAGGTGGTGTGGGCGGTTTCTCATATTCTCTAGTGGATGGATTCAACAAGAATAAGTTGGAATTATCACTATCGGAAACCAGAAGCAAACCATTGCAAGAGCAAAATACATTTAACCACTTGTTCTCGGATTGTGGGAGCGAAGGAAAATCAAGCTTTGTGGCGACGGGAACGTCAGCAGTGAGATTGACGGAGTAGAGATCGTGAGAGCTGCCAATGAGAATGATCTTGCGATCGAAGTGCTTAGGGTTATTGGTTTTGGTTCGACTGAGGTGGGTTTGAGCAAACTGGAAGGAAGAGATTAGGGATTTCCATGAGGGAGAAACACATTTGAATCGGCAGAGAGACTTTACCGGTTGTCGAGAGAGTACGTCGTTGATGATATCCGGTGGAAGGATTGCACAGTCGGAGCAGTCCTCTGTCATCCCTTTGGACATAATTGCCGTCTTCAGCTAAAGAACTTCCAGCTCAGAATAAAGATCCAAAGAACTTGGGTATTTCAGATTTTTGTAGGTGTTATGGACTGTCAAGGTCGTTGGCCACCTAAATAGACCTATATCTACACTAGGTATGAAGCCTCGTGTTTTACACGAAATTAATACCCGTTAGTGTTTGTTCGTTGGTAAAACTTAACGATGCGCATGCTATGTATTTTTTTAATTAGTTCAATAGGTTTAGAAATGATACTTTATCATCTATATAAATAAAGCAAATTGACAATGACAACACACAAATACAATTGGGGACTAAAGACGAAAAAAATAAAGTCTGGAGGTTTGACAATGACAAAACACAATAAAGTAGTAGGGGCCCAAGCGAAAAATATAAAACAAAAGGAGAAATTTCGCAATTGTGTACAAAGACCACCAAATGACCAAAACAGTCAAATGGAAATCCAGTAATTACCAAAATCAGAGAAGGCAAGCCAGAAATTGCAGGGGTAAAATCGTCCAAATTGAGCCAAATGTGGTAAGCCATGGAATTAGCTATTGTCTGTTATATAGCCTCTGGTATAGATAACACTATTGAAATATTATGTTGACAAATAGTATGAGAAAGCGTATGAAAGTGAAAAGCATAAGAAATAAGATAAGGGAACGAAAAGAATTGGACAGAAAGGTAATGAGAATATTAATGGTCTGAAAGATTGGTCTTCTTAGTTTCGGACAATTGGTCAAAAGGCCAACTTTGGGGCTTTAAATAGTATTTAGCCCAGCTTAACTTATTTTAAGGCCTTCAATACATTGATGGAAATTTTTTAAGGGCTCAAGGACAACACTAGACAAAAAATACCCTTAATGAAGTGGGAGCAATAAAGCCCATGTGGAGGAATGCGGATCCTGCGTGCTTTAGAAAGAAAGTTCATGCGGTCTATCTACTTGCACTAATCTGATGCATATACTTGTATGTCTTTTTTTTCATTTCATGGACGAAACCAATTGATGGCGTGAGATTCTACCCGAAATTTCTGAACCCACCATGTCTCTCTCTCTCTCTCTCTCTCTCTCATGTGTGGAACAAAATTAATTTTTCTCTCTCTCCAATTTTGGGGGTGGGTTCAATTTTGGGTTTTAATTTTAGGGGGTTTAGGCCCTTTGGGGTAGTGTATAGTGGGTTTAGGCACTTAGGGTGCACTTTCCAATAATATGGTTTTAGTGCTTTAGGCACTTTCATAGGGTACCCTAGGGTTTTAGGCACTTTCATAGGGTACCCTATGAAAGTGGAAAAAAATTGATGGCATGTGACAAAATTAATTTCTCTCTTCAATTTTTGGAGTGGATCCAATTTAGGGGTTCAATTTTAGGGGTTTAGGCTATTTGGGGTAGAGTACAATGGGTTTAGGCATTTTGGGTTTAGGCACTTAAGGTGCACTTTCCAATTATAGGGTTTTAGTGGTTTAGGCAATTTAGCAAAAATGTGGGCTGAAGTTGAAAAAAAAATCATATAAAACGGCAATTTAACAAAAATAAAAAAATAGTAGTTTGGTATTTTTTTAGTCTTTAGTGAATTTTTTTTACTTTGGTCATAATTTTTTAATTTTAGACTTCTCTCGTTCAGACGGATGATTAATCCAAAATATATACTACAAATGTAACAAAAATTTAGAAAAGACGAAAAAAAACAAAAAACCAAAAAGAAATTAAGGAGGATAGAAAACTTTATTTGTTATTTTCTAGGGAATATAAGGTGTAAAAATAACTTTATTTATTTATTTTTTGGGAATATGTAAAGAACCGATTACCATGTAATTTTGCTAGCATGATAAAGAGTAAAAATAGACATATTTGGTAATCTGTTTTTTGGGAATATGCAAAGAACCGATTACCATGTTAGTTTTGCTAGCATGATAAAGAGTAAAAATGCAATAGACTACCATATATGTCTATTTTACTGGCGTGGTCCAAAGTACAGATCTACACATATTTGGTAATTTGTTGTTGTTATTAGCATGAAACAGAGGTCACATTGCAACAGATTACCATATATGTCTGTCTTTTTGGCATGATACAGAGTACATATGTAAACATATTTGGTAATCTGTTGTTGTTATTGTCATGAAACAGAGGCAAGATTGCAATAGACTACAATATATGTCTGCTGTGTTAGCATGATACAGAGTATAGATGCACACATATTTGGTAATCTTTTGTTATTTGCATGAAACAGATGCCAGATTGCAACAGACTACCATATATGTCTTCTTTGTTTGTATGATACAGAGTACAGATGTACACATATTTGGTAATTTGTAGCTATTATTTATTAAAAATAAATTGAAGAAAGTTCAATTTTTTACATTTCAAAAAATCTATAAAAAAAAATGTGAAGTACCAAATTTTATTTGTTAACTTTTTATAATGGTCATTTATTTTGGAACAATTAAAAAAAGAAAGGAGCAACATTTCGGAGCAAAATAATTATTTTGCATGACTTATTTTTTTTTTTTTTTGCTTGCAAAAAACAAAAAGACATATTTTGTGTTAATCAGGGAAAAAATTAGCACATGCATTTTATTTAAAAAGACATATTTTGTGTTAATCAGGGAAAAAATTAGACATGCATTTTATTTAAAAACAGTTTTGACATTAGCACTACCCTATATATATCTTGTCTCAATATTTATTTTAGTTTATGCACTTTCTTTTATTATCTGCTTAGTTTATAACACGTTATCAGCGTGAAGCTCTAACCAGAAAGGGTGTCCTACTAGAAGTAGTGTATCCCTTGCATACCTGAAGTATTCCAGTAAAATATGCTCGAAGTATTTTCTGGAATAAACCAAGGGTTTGTAGCGTAGCAGTTATTTTTTGGTTCTCCCACAAGCGAGACCAGGGTTCGAGCCTCAGCAAAGGCGTATGGGATTTAGGGCTATGGATAGCTTCTAGACCCCCTCTGAACTAACTCACTAACTCCTCCGCTAATCCCCCACTGATGTATATCGAATGGCAAAAAAAAAATGTATTTTCTGGAATAATTAGTTATTAATTTCTTGTTTTTACTATTGATTTCATTTTACCTATTTATACTGTTTGTATAAGAATCACGGTAAATATTGTTGGTAAAAACCTAGAGAAAAGGTGACGAGAGTCGGCAGATTTTCAGTTCAGAATCTACCGTGTTGTCTCGAACCCGTGACCTCCTTAAGAAAAGGCACTGAGTTTGGCCACCAGGCTAATCCCAGTGCTTATTTTTATGTTAACATATTTATTTATTTATTTAGCCACCCATGTATCACATCTCATTAGTATAGGTACTAAAAGGGAAAATATCATGGGTATATGCAATTTATTTAGCCACCCATGTATCACATGTCCTTAGTATAGATACTAAAGGTAAAAATATCATGGGTAAGAAAAACTTGTTTATAAGGATCATTACTACTCTATTGACTATAAGTAATGTAAAAATAGACAAGATATTTTTATTTGAAAACAATGGATACATGATTGTTACTTACTCCCTTCGTTCCAAAGTAAGTGTCTCTTTTGAAACTGCGCGCTATTTCAACGGCTTATATCTTTTAATGTGAACCTCAAAAAATATGCATTATGGATCTTGTTTGATAGATCTTAATTAATTCTATTATACAAAATTTTCAAAATCATAAAAAATATAAGCCGTTGAAAATGGCACGCAGTCCCAAAAGGGACATTTATTCTGGAACGGAGAGAGTATTAATTTGGACTATATGATCGAAATGTGAAGGCAGTGTTATTTTCTAGGGATATGTGATTCAGTGTTTTGCGAACGTATTGAACAAGGTGCATCATCCATATGTATTTTTTTTTCATTTGTTATTCCTAATCTATTACATGGGGTGAGGGGAGAGTGAGACTCGATCCCGAGATGCAGTGTAGGGCATCCAAGAGCTCTACCGCATGAGCTAGCCACCACTTGCCATCATCCTGATGTATGCTAGTCAAGTTTTCATTTATCTTCTCCTTTGTTTGCTCAACATTCTTTTGATAATCTCAAAAATCGGAATCGTGTTAAAGTAGTTCTATGTTTGCGCACTTTAGCACGGGTATAATCTGTTTATTGTTGTATCTTTTATAATGTTTAAAGAGAGAGGGGAGGGAGGGGGGATATATTTGATACGTGAAAGTAATAAATAAATAAATATGTATCTATTTACAAACACACGTATATTACCCGTCAATTTTTTGTGTAAGAGGCTGTTTTTCCCTTTGTCAATCAAGAAAATTTTTTGCATCGTGAAAAAGAAAAATTGAATTATTCATTCAAAGCCACCTTTGTTGACTTTTCCTTATACAATGACAATTATCAGCCTCGAAGTTTTAAAAAATCATTATTGAGCATAGAAAAATTATCCAGTGTGGCATGTACCTGTTAAAGGTACAATGCAACTATACGTATGAACAGTACCATATGAGGGAATGGTGTCGTACTTGTGAACAGTAGTATACGTGAATAGTATAGTATATATGAATAATAGTATACGTGAATAGTACAGTATAGATGAATAATATTATATGGATGAATAGTGCTAAATAGTGTTTTCACTATTCAATGTTTGGTTCTTTTATTTTCTTTAAAGAATTCGCTTTGATATCTCCTCACTTTCAAGGCAAAGTTTTCACGTCTCTTATATGCTCTTGTAGTAGCACTTTAGTTAGCATTATTTTATGGTTCTAGATTAATTCAGTATCTTCTTATGATTGAATATATAATAACGAGGCTCTATTGAAAAATCACCACTTTCGTTTAATTTGTTCTGTACCATTCCCAGAAGCGAATGGAGTAACTTTTAATGGGTTGTTTTTCTGAAACAAACGAAGTCCCATGTAATGAGAAATTCCCAGAAGCGAACAGAGTCTCATTTTAAAGCCGAAGTCATGGTCGTAGGCAAGGTTATGATAAATATATGCCCTGAAGGAAATATTCAAAAATCGAATGGCAAGAATCCTAAATTATTCCACATGAAGTGGAGCAAACCTGAAGCCTGAAACTTGAAAAGATAAAAGGAAGATTTTGAAGAATCAATCTCCAAATAATATTAAAGGCTCCAGATGAGCTAATTGTGTTGCCTATTGAAACGAATGGTGTGATTGACAATGCTCGATATTTTAACAGATCCTGAAGAAATCGATTGAGAGATTCGTCGTAGTGAAATCACAATTAAAGGCACAAACACATATTACGCCAAAAGTATCCAACTGGAAGCTGATACTAGAAACTCTACATGCCTTCTTATTATGGTTTATAGCATAAG